>JAOXJP010172460.1:0-12643 GCA_025762735.1 Platanus orientalis
ATTTTACCCTTCTACCTTCAAAAGCTCAATACTCACTATCTGTCATCCAGATCATTGAATTTCTCAGCCTACATAAGCCTTCTTGTCATGAAGCATCACAGGTAAAGAATTCATATTTTCACCTTTTTTGACCCTTGGGTGAAAAATTACCATTTTACCCTTTCTACTCAGAAAATTACCCATAAACCCTTAAAAGACCCCTAGAGCCTCTCTTGTAGTCCAAATGGTGTAATTTCAAAACATATGCACCCCTGAGTCTCTCTTCTTTAGAGGACCCATCACAGGTCAGACACTGCTCAAGAATGGTAATAGCCAATCTCTCAATCTGTGAAAATCCTTACCAAGAAATGAAACTTGCAAAACCCTCAAAGATTCATCCGATCTCCGAATCTAGAAAAATCAATGGTCATGCCTCGGCCTTGGCCTTAGCTTCAAATCTTCAGGTCTAAGATAGAAAGTTCAAAGTCTCAAACCTCTGTAAAATGTCAAATCTTCCTCAAAAGGTTAAAAGGCTATTTTTCCACTTTTTACTCTTTTCAAGCCAGAATGCTCTTCAAGCATCCAAATCAGGATTAGTTGATGTCTATTTCTTCAGAATCGCAAGGCCTTTAAAAAGATATCTAAGGAGCCATGGCTTTCATGAAATCCATTTGCCAAGATTCCCTCAAATACTCTAAAAAGCATGAAAAATCAGGTCTAAAAAATAAGTGCTCAAATGACTCCTGGGAGGGCACCGAAAATCAAAAATTCAGACAGTTAGTGACTATACCACTATAAATTCAAAGCCACAAAACTATCAGATTCATGCTAATTTACAAAAAATCCAGGGTCTAAATAGTTATTTTTGCCCAAACCCGGAAAAAAGCGCGTTTTGTCTATATTTGGTACTGGAAATGCCCTTAAAAGTTCTCCTGAGCTCAAAATGTAGTACTGTCAGGGTCATTTTCTCATAATCTCCCTTGTCCTCAATAAAGCATTTTACGAACCTCTTATTCAGGGAATGATTTACCATTCAATTCCACTCAGCTTTAGGCAGCTACAGAAACTTAATTTGTTCAAGCGGCTTTGCTTCGGAAGACTCTCGGTGACTGCCTAGAAATCTAATTATCAATCTGTCAGTCTCTGTAACCTCCAAACTCCTCAATCTTCAAATCCCCCGGATATGATCCAAAGCGACATCCTACAGAGGAACCATCAGCATCCCCTGTACAAATCTGCCAAATCGCTTGAAAATTGGTTTTTGACCTAATTTCTTGCTCGGGTACCGTAATCTTGCACGGTCAGAACCTGTGAGTCACCTAGACCTGGGAGCATCTACCTTTGGGTCCCCCTAAGTTTAATTCAACCATTTTCCCTTCACCATTGTATTTTAGAGCTTTTTTAACAAAAAAAACCCTGATTTGACCCCCTTACTCTTTTCGTAATTTGGTTTCAACTGAACCAGAGCATCTGGGACATCTAAAAATGACATTGACTGGGCCAACTTCTAAGCTCGGGAGCCCACATGGAGTGGCGGCAGTGATAGGGTTCGAAAAATCAAAAATCAGGATATTATTTTTGGATTAGCTAAAGTAAGATATTTTGCATTTAATGCATTCTTATCTTTAGCTAACCCATCATGCCCCTTGGATTGGAATCTTTGGATTCTCTCTCTCATCCTCCACCCTAGGATCCCCTAGTTGAATTTCAAATCCCTAGTGAAGCTCCCACAGCCCCCATCAAGCACCTTTAGCACCCCCCTCTAAGTTTGCAACCAATGGGGTTTTACCAAATGACATCTCCCATGTCACCTCTATCTCCTTCTCCATCCTACCTCAATAGGACACCCCCCATCTCACCATCCATTAAATAAACACAAGCCTAGTCTAACCCTTAGATTGACCATGTCACCTATCCATGCCTCTCCCTCCAAATCAATCTCAACCCTCACCTAAATCTAATATTAGCCCTACACTCCATTTAGGATAGAGATCATCCCCACCCTCGATCCATTGAACATGGTTGGGAACCAAAACCCCAAACCAAAGAAGAAAAAGAGGAAGAAGAAAAGGAAAAGTGAAGCTTACCCCTAACCCTTAGCAAGGTAAGCCTAAACCTGACCCCTACCCGTGTTCTAGACTTCATTTTACATCATTTAGTAACTATCATGCTTCCTAATTTATGCTAGAGCACTGCTCTAAGTCGGGTACAAGGTAGAGGCTCAACAGCCTCTATCTTGCTCTTATTTTCAACCAGTTTTATTGCCGAATTTTGTTTGATTTTTGTGTAAGGCCTATTGAGCCAAATTTTTACTATGTTGTAATAGACATATAGAGGTAGTTTTTTATTTAATTTGGTAATTTTTTATGATGTGGAAGGCCTTCAAATGGTCCCCTAAACAGACCCCAAAAAATGGGTCTTTTGACACCTAGTTTTTGGGAATATTTGTTGATTTCATTTTGAATTTTATGTGCATGATCTTAATCCAAATTTTTTATATGTTGTTCATATATGTACTTCCTGCTAGCATGCCAAATTGTAAAAATTTTAAGACCCCTAAGGGGTCCAAATGGCTAAAAAAGGGTTACTGGATTTTGGTCCCAGGCATTGGGAAAACTGGCGTCTGTCAATCTAGTGTCAGACTAAGTATAGGCTTATTATATATGGTTAGAAATTTCTCTCTCTTAGCTTTCCAAATTGATCAACCACACCTAAATCTAAATTTTTTGGAGAGAGATATGCCCTTTGGAGTGGGAATTGTCCAAATCCTAAAAAATAGGCATTGGCAGCTTAAACAGGCATCAGTTTGGAAAATAGGCATTAGGTAAATATAGGCCTATTATATATAGTTGGAAATATATCTCTCTCATCTTTCCGAATTGATCGACCATGCTCAATTCTGAATTTTGCGGAGAGAGATATGCCTCCCGGAGTATAGGGTGTCAGAACCCAACACCTGATTTTTAATCAGTTGAGAGTTAGGTGTTGGCAAGGAATATAGACCTTAGAGAAATTTAGGTGTTGGGATCTGGGACCCACCCCAGTGAACTCTGACCTTCTCTAAAGCCTATACATAGGCAACTAACATCTCGAGATTCATCCACGTGCTTAGGCACCTCTGTGGGCCCTGTTTACAGGCATTATGATGAATTTTGGGTGTTAGACCTGTGAAAGTCAAATGAAATCCAGCTTCAAACCAATTCATTTTATAAATATAGTTTAGGATACATTCATTACAAATACCTCTTTCAGCTTTCCCAATTATCATAATATGGTTGATTATACACTTGTAATTTTCAAGTGTATCAGATACCCGAACTTTACCTGAGAGACAACACTTGAGTAGTGGCTATTATGTCAGTGCGACTAAGTTGAGTTGACCTACCATTTCACTACATTTCAACCCGTTCTGACCTTTTATAGTCTTCACCTTACCTTAGGGTCATGTCGTAATGGTTTGTGACCCAAAGACCCTAAGACTTGGCCATAGCCCAGTTAGGATCTCAAAACCGTGAACATTGGTATAACATAGTCTTGACCTCCATTTAGCTAACTTGTCTACAGCTTGCAGCAGCGCGGAGTACTCTGTAAGTATACAAATAATCTAAAATGAATCTATCCAACATCACTCTCACAGTTAGATGTACTTGATTAACGAGATTGGCACACACAACAAACTCCTAGAACTACATACAGCTTGATCCCGACAAAACCCTAGGATCACACTGAACAATAAGATCAGGTATGTACGCAGCTTAGGACTATGTCTCAGGTACAACTGTAACGATCACACCACGGGGGTGGTTTAGACCAATAACTTTATATTTAACAAGCATGAATTTTAGCATAATTTAAAACATGTATAAATAAGAGAAACCACCCTAAAAAGGTGGGTATTTGGGGTGCCTAATACCTTCCTCAAATGTAACTAAACAACTTACCCTAAATCTCAGGAACTCAGACCAATACAAAGAGTCAAACCCCTGGACCCCCGGGTCTAGACTTCTCATCTCTCTCGAGGATGAGAACTGATGTCCAACTCCATTGGTTAACCCCGAGTTGGTGGTGACTCCAAGAAAAGCCTAACCCTCCTGTGAAAGAGTTAACGACCTCTCACACACCGGCATCATGCGCTGAAGAGTGGGCCCAAAAACCATGGGGGGGTAGGAGAATCCGAACCCCTCCCGAACGCCAATGTCTACATTAATATTAATATTATTTCAATTTCTATACTTCGAAACTCCATATGCACTACCACCAAATGGCACACAGTCCCATAACCATGTATTATTAATATACTTGAAAATGGCATATGCCCTGTAGTTGCAATCTTTTATTTTTTAGGGGTTTCATCCCCACACATAGCTTTTTTTATTTTTATTGAGCGATTGCAATATTTTAGTGTGTGATTTTAAAGTATAAAATGTAATCATAATAACAAGGAAAGAAGGAATGCAAAGAAACAAACCTGTGATTTATATAAATAGGGTCATCCCTAAATAAAATAGTACAATTTATTAGGGGCCTCATCCCCTATAAAGCACATACAAAACTCGTTAAATAGAAAGGAAAAAAAAACTATGTCTCTGTCTCTGTGGTCTGCCTCTTTTGCCATCTATACATAAGCATAGATGTCGTCACCTCAACGAACTCACCAGCACCACAGGTCAGGATATCCCATACCCGCGTAACCGTAGACAATAAATGATCATACTTGTTGTCGAACCGTGCACAACTGGTCTTAGTAAAGCCTTAGCTTGCTCATTATTTTGCAATAAGTACATATAAATATAAGTTGCAACAATAAAAACTAACTAAAATGAGAAATATAGGTGTTGAAATGATATACTTGGTCTACCAAGTTTGATTGTGACTGTGGTGCTCCCTGCGATCTATCAACTAGATGCTGCACTTATCGATGTGATACACGTGCATACCAGCTCATGTAGTTGGGCACACAATCTTTGAGATAAGGTGACGGCACAGACCAATGCTCATCTGAGAGTATGTGGCTTTATCACACCACTTACACCTCATCATAAAAAACATAAGTGGGCCGGTAAGACAATGTAGAGGCTTTACGTATTGGCTATCTCAAGGATAGTGGAGCAGATGAAATGATCTAGCATCGTCTAAACTGCCTTAAGACCTGCATCGGATAGTAGGGCTTCACAATGTCAAGGCATTTAAGAATGCCATGGTAGTATGTAACCTCAAGCAGTAAGTGATGCTACCTGGAATCATCGTACAGTATCAATATGACCTATACAAGTTGAAATATACATTAGACATATAAAAGATAATTATGGAAAAATGATGATAGTACTGAACTATATTATACTATATCAAAATAAACACAATACCTGATGGGGGACCCCATGCATCAATGGACTCTTAGAGTGCCATCCCGTTGTCTGTAAGACAACCCGTCTCCCTACGCGACAAATAATGGTGGATGCATGACTAGTTGGGTTGAGAAAGTATGTTCCGGTGTAGAACAATGAGGGGAAAGTGCTCATATATTCACCCCTCCATCAGCGTAAGGTAGCCAACAATTTGTCATGCCTCCAATCTACTAGCAACCCTTAACTATCGATATAAAAATGCTAGAGCAGCGGCTCCCCACGCATAGGTTTGGACCCTATCAAGATTCTCTAGGCACTACAGATAACCGATTGGCACCCAAGTCAATGTTTTGTCCGCAAACAATGTGCACCCAATCAAATAAAGAAAATATGCCATGGCAGAGCATCTAATCGCCTCATTGCTATGGTCGTCACCCACCATCCCCTGAAATCTACTCTATAGCCACTCCATCTTGACTAACTGGCCACTTGAAGATTCAAGTTCTTCTTTAGCCTCTACCCTTATCACTCTACGTGTATGGGATACCAATGTTCGTGCCTCTTGTGCCAGTAAGATGAAGGAGATAGTGTTCCCAACCACAGGAATAGAAAGTAGTGTGCTCACATCATTGAGCTTGATAGTCATCTCTGCAAACGGCATATGGAAAGTGTTCGTCTAGGGGTACCATCTTTCGACAAATGTAGATATAACAACAGGGCTCACTTCTTGGTAGGAACTATAAACCAATAGGAATAGTCCGGAGCGCTCAATATAGCCTTACCATATCCTAGTCTCCAAATCTGGAAGCTCGAATGCCCACTCTACTACTTTTAAGCCTTGGCGGATATACTTCAGCAAGCAGTGCTCCTACAATTGAAACAAATACCATCAATACACCTGGTATTAATAAGTAAAAATTTTAAATCTTAAAAGCATTACCATATGCTATCACATAGATGCAGCCACATGTGTGGCATAGATAGTGAGGAGTGCCGGGTCCGTAGGCACTCTAAGGACTCTAGCATCCCTAGGCGCCTCTCCAACATCCTCAGGCCCCTTGACATCAGGCTTTAGTGCCTCTCTAACATACTCCTCGATAGTAGGCTCTGCGTATGAGTCGCTGATCGATGTTGCAAATGAGTCTCTTGCCAGACTGGCCCTCTTTATAACCTAACATTGGCGGGCAAATGAAATAGGTACAAAGTTTGTCACATGTCATATTGTGTCAGACGTGCACAATAATGAAATATTTTACAAATAAAATAAGTTTTCTAAACATTAAATTAAATTTTTACATAATGAATGCTCAAACAGATTAAACTAAAATTAATTAAGTATTATCAAAAAAATTTAATTTTACAAAAAAATATATTTTCAAATTATATAATTAAATTTATAGTATTTAAATTATTGTTAAATTATTTACTTAATTTTATAGAAAATTTTATAGTATTTACTTAATTATATAGTAATTACTTAATTTTTAAAGTATTTTAATCAAACAAATTAAAATAAAACTAATTAAGTATTTTAAAAATTATTTTTTATATATTTAAATTATATTTTTAAAAATTATATGTTTTTAATTTTTTTCCCTGTTCAATAGGACTAGCTAAGTAGGACTGTCTTGCTCAAACTGGTCATGCCGAGCACGACCTCTACTAGAAAAAAATCGATTTAAAAAAAAGCAATTTTTCAACAAAAACTAAAACTAAAACAAATACATACCTCTTTGGCCAGTGCCGGCCGTCGCCGTCCTTCCTTACCGCATTGATCTTTCGGCCATTGTCGTCCTTGCTCTCCTGTTGTCTCTTTGTCATCTATGGGCCATCTCACTCTTATATGAATGTAGAGAGAGGAGTTGTACGAACATAAGGAGAAGATGAGAGAAATGGGTTTCAAAATGTAGGGAGAGAGAAGAGTTTCAAATTTGAAAGAAGGGAGTGAGGGGGAAGGAGAATGAGAGGTGTGGGAGTTTATAGTTGGGTTGGGGAGATGAGGGGGACTTAAAAAAAGAGTGGTGTGGGAGGGGAGTCTACGGTTTTGGATGAGATGTGGGGTAGGTTTTGGTTGAAGGGTATTATGGGAAAGGTATGAGGGGGACTTAGAAATAAGGGAAGTGGACTTAGAAGATAAGGAAAATGAGGTAGGCTTAGAAAAAAGTGTGGTGGCAATAGAACTCCTTGATTTTCGGCCTTTATAGCACTCTACAGGATATCCCTTCTACTCAGTCACTACACTACGAAAAGTCTGCATCACTATGAATCTTGAAGCCCAAGCTAATCAGGTATTCATTCATGAGATTTTCATCGACCCTTTAAGTAGATCAAAAAACATGAAGTCTCAGAGAAATGTTTTGGTCTTTAATTACTTCAAATTATTTCTTTCTTTCTATTTTTCACCTGAAATATTGGCATACGTTTTAGAAATTTTTCATGACTCTGTTTTTTTTTTTTCCTCAAAATAAAATAAAAAGGCATTCTTTATCTCAAAGAAAGCAATTAAACGTACGTCTCTCGTAGAATCTTGAGGTGATTGGAGAGGTTAGAGTTATAACATATATTAGTTCTAGATAGGGCATGCATACTCCAGCACTGGAAGGGAAAAATAGTGATAGGACGTGCATATATACTCCCACTAACTCACGACCTAAAACTTGTTCTGATACCATCTTACTTAAGAAAGCAATTAAGCGTTTGTAGATGATTGATACAGTTGATGATGAATATGAGCAGAGGAGCCTCTGTGTGTTCTGTATTTTTAATAGCTTGTTGCTTTGCATGATTTAGGGGTAAAGACTTTTAAAATTGCTGCACTTGTAGATGTATGTTAGTGGATTAAATTATGTTAGTGGATTAAATTGAATATATCACTCTACACCAGAATGTCTTCTTATTGTGATTCTAGCCTTAACTGACTTTGGATTGGTTGACAAGCTATAAAAGCAGACCGACGATGCTGTGGCATCAACATGATTAGCCTTTAAATACAAAATAAAAAATAAAAAACTGAAAATAAAATCCTCGCCGGAGAAATTTTGGGTTGCACATAGGCCTTGGTTGTTAAAGCCAACAACAAGAAGACAATTTATAAGTTGGGTCCAGCTGTAATTATCCCCACGTGAAGTTGTTAGTAAGTGTGGTGATCCAGCTGTCATTGTAACTACTTTATTCTTATAAATTGTCTTCCTTAACATTGGTTTAGGGTTTAGGGTTTAGATGAATAAAACAGAAATTGTCCTGAAAAGGCCTGACCCAATCTTAGACATGAAGGACCCAAGACTCGAGTTTAAGCCTGGCTTTAACAATAAGCCATACTTGGGCTGGGGCGTGATGGAATACAAGATACTTGGTCAATCTACTTTTCTCTGGGTTTGGAAAGTTCAATGGTGGGCTCCCGTCAAGTTCAACACTTTCGGACAAGTGGACTACTAGAGGAGGCAAATTATTGTTATTGAAAGACTAGATGGTTTAGTAGCCACCAATTAATAGATAAGTCGTGAAGGATGGTAAAAAAAATAAAAAATGGTCTGGATTTCTCCCTTGTAAGCCTTTCCAAAGTTGAATTACCATAATCCAACATATATGTATAAATTCATTCCAACTTTTCTCCCTTCAGCTGATATTCACTCGCTTACCACCTCTGGTTCCAGTTGATTTTCGGCTTCTATAGCTCTCTACAGGATATCCACCTACACAGTCTTTACACTCCGAAAAGTCAGCATCGCCATGGAATCTGGAACCCCAAGCTGATCAGGTACCCCTTCTTTCAAGAATTTTTAATCATTCTGTTCAAGTGAATCAGAAAACATGAAGTCCCAATGAAATGTTTTGGTTTTGATGCATTCAAATTAATTGTTTTTTTTTTTTTTTTTTTCCTTTACCATGAAATATTGGCAAAATTTTCAGACAATTTTCATGGAGCTTGGCAACTCAAAAAAATAAACAAAACAAAAAGAGGCATGCTTTCAAGAGCTAAAGACACTCTGAATTTAATTATTCTTTTCTTTTTGGATCTGTAGATTGATTGTTGCAGTTGATGATTTATATGAGCAGAGGAGCCTCTGTGTTTTTAATAGCCTGCTTGCATGATTTAGGGGTAAACTTTGAGGGGAATCAATATCCTAATAGATTTTATGTTGAAAATGTTGAAATTTAATGGAGCCTGCAGGCCCTCCTTCCACCTTGCTACCCACATGTGATCACTGTTGCCCACCTGCGATCATAGCAGTCACAGACTGCCTGGACTGACCTGAGCCTTTCCCTTTTGGTGAAACTTTGGGTTCTCAACCCTGTTCCAGCACGCCCTCCTCCCACCTTGCTACCCAAATGTGATCACCGTTGCCCACCTGCGATCACCCGTTTCTGTGAAAACCTTGTTGCCCCTGCCAGTGTATCAGCAAGGTTTGACCAAAACCTTGGGCTGGGGAATGACCTGGAGGTGGCGAATGCTACTCTCCCTCCTCTCTATATATTGAACGTGGGAGAGGGAGATAAGCTGCTGATTGAATCTCTTGGTTGCTGAAGAGAGTTTGAAGAAGAGGGAAGAGTTGAAAGTGGAGGATGTGTTGTGATATAACAGAGACGTATCTCTGAAGAAAATGTGCCCAGGTCATGCATCTTCATCTAGTGGTCTTCACGAGTTCCTCTCACTCTCTCTCTCACCTCTTTCCTTACTTTCCCTTACCTTCATCATCTTCCTACCTAAACCGTTGAGAACTTGTCATTAACTTTGAGGTCTCTGGTCTTGATTGTTGAGAACTCAGCTCCTTGAAGTTTCTAGTCTTCACTCTTCTTGATATTGCAATATCTTTTAAGAGATTTTTCTCTCTCAAAGAATTGAGGTGGCTCATTGTTGGTGTTGTAAAAACACACCACGAATCTTGAGCATCATATTTATTTAAGCACTAACAGAAACGTTACATTGCCGAAATTTTGATAAAACTAAAAACACGGTGCTTCTGGGTTTTAAGTAATGGCAAAAGCTTATTCGTCTTTGTTGGAGAGTACAACTCCATAGAGAAATAAGGGTTCTACCCAAGCGAGATTGTATCCCGGAGTTAACTTGGCCGCATCCCTTGCACAATATTGGGAGGCCTCAACCATCTTCAAGAAACGTGAAAACAACACCTTATTTGTCTCGGATGAATCACTATTAAAACATACTTTAAGAAAACTCAAGTTTGAACTTTATGTTGCAGTGTATGAATGACTATGTTTGGAGTGTGCGAATGACTAAATCCAAACTGCGCAAATGAACTCAGTTTGAAGCTTGCGATTGAACTGTCCGCAACTCGTAAATGAGAAGTGCTCTAGTGCGTGAATGACAGTGTGCGAAAGACAGTGCATGAATGATTGTGTGAGAAAGCCAGTACGCGAATGATTATGCATGAAAGCTGGTGCACGAATGACTATGTGCTAATGATTGTGTGTGAAAGCCAATGCGCAAATGAATGTTTTTGTGCACGAATGAATGTTTTTGTGCACGAATGAATTGTATGAAATTGTTCAAGCACATTGTGCGATTGTCCCGAATTGCATTTGAAGTTCCTCCTACTTGATTTATCATCCCGAAAATCAACAATTTGAAGATGTCTGTTCCCTTTGTCCAATCAGAGACCTTTCATTTTGAATCTACCTGATTCAATTGAGAGAACTTTAAGAGATGGGAAGAGAAAATTGAGTTCACAGTGAAATAGCTGAATATCCACTATGAACTAACTGATGCACCTCCACTGATTCTATCTAATGCTGAAGTAACACTTGAGAAATTAATGCCGCTCTTAAGACAAACAAGAATTGGGACGCAACCCATATGATTTTGGAGACACTTTCTGGCAGCCTCTTCAATCAGTTCGTCAAGAAGACCAAGATTACAAAAAAACTATGGGATGCCATAGTCAAAGTTTACAAGGGTGAAGTTGCTAGAAGCAAGAAATTCAATGTACAAAGCTATAGAGAATTCAAGATGGTGGATAACAAGTTAGTTCTGGAACAAGCTTAGGATTTTAGAAGATTGTTGATGCAATCAGGGATGTTTCTAGACCTTGTATTTCATGTCAATGGGCTAATTTCCATATTGCTTCCATCATGACAAGATTACAAGACCAAGCTTATGCATGAAACTAAGAACAAAGTGTTTGTAGACAAAGGATTTGCCAAATATAGAATGTTCAAACTTAATGTTATGAATGAAATGCTTTATACTTGTGCTTACTTGATTGAGTCTTGTGAATTGTGACATAGTAGATTAAGTTATGTTCATTATAACAAGGTCAAACACATGTCTAATCTAGGACTCATTAATAATCTCGCTAATACAAATAATGAGAAATGCATTGTGTACAACAAATGCAAAGTCACACACACATCATTCAAACGCATGCAGAGATCACTTAACATGCTAGACATCTACGAGATGACAGACACTATGTTTAGAGGAGGGGAATGATACTTAATAACCTTCATCGATGATGCATCAAAATACACTTCTATATATCTACTAAGAACCAAAGATGAAGTGTTTGTGAATTTCAAATCTTATAAAGCTGAACTTGAAAATCTCCTTAACCTGAAGATCAAAGTATTGAGATTTGACAGGGGAGGTGAGTACATAAAGTCTAAATTCATCAAATTTTGTGAAGACTATGGGATCCATAAAGAGATATTTGTACCTTACACTCCGCAATAGAACATAATTATAAAGAGAAAAAAATCGTATTTTGATCGAAAAGATCAGCACAATGCTGATAAGCTTTAGTTCATGCATGAACCTATGGGGTGAGGCATTGTTGACTACCTGCCATATACTGAATAGAGTTCCTCAACAACAAAAAAAAAAAAAACTAAAGACTGCTCCATATGAGATATAGAAAGGAAGAAAACCCAATTTGACCTACTTCAGAACCTAGGGATGTTTAGCTCAAGTGAAACTGTCACACAAGCATACTTCTAAGGTTGGACCACGAGGAACTGATTGTGCTTTCATTGGATACTTCATGACAAAAAAGGCCTACAAATTTCTAAATCTGGAGACTCCTAGTCCACACACCATTGTTGAATCCACCAATGCTGAGTTCTTTGAGAATGTGTTTTCTATTCAAAAGACCTTAAAAATTATGGGGGTTGATGTCACAAACCCTTAAAAAAAGGATAGAGCAACTAAGACAACTCTACCTCTACCATGAAGAAGTATTAGGAAGAGGAAGGAAAAAGACTTTGGTCTTGATTTTTCTGTTTGTGTTGTTGAAGGAGACCCGCTCTCTTATAATGAAGCTATAAGGTCACATGATGCTATGTTCTGGAAAGAAGCGATTAAT
>JAOXJP010172471.1:0-12643 GCA_025762735.1 Platanus orientalis
ATATATATATATATATGAGGGCGGGCCTTGGCGCATCGGTAGGGTTGCTCCATTGTGACCTGGGCGTCATGGGTTCAAGTCACAGAAACAGCCTCTCTGCTTACCAGGGGTAAGGCTGCGTACATCTCTCTCTCTCTCTATATATATATATATTCTTTGGTGCCAACTCACAAGTGTCTGATAACATTTAGGGTTTTAGAATGTGTTAATATCTCCATGGTGGGTAACATTGCATGTATACTGTATATACTTGGTATGTGTAGTATAATACAGGGTTCAGTTTTAGGTGGACCTGTGGTATGGGTGCCAACTGTTAACACTAAAGCGTTTTTCTCAAAAAAAAAACTGAAGAATAATTTAAATTTAAAATTTCATTAGGAAAAGACAGGAGAAAAATATTATTAAGAAAAATTTGATCAGTGCTAATGTATTCTCAATAAATGCAATTAGTGGAAAAATACTTATATTATTCCAAGACTTGTATGCTATATGGTGAAAGGGCGGCTTGGCCCAATGGTAAGGCTCACCGTTAGTGTCCCTGGTGGCGTGGGTTCAAGTCACGGAAATAGCCTCTCCAGAAATGGGGGTAAGGCTGCATACATCTTGCCTTCCCCAGACCCCGCGTTAGCGGGAGCCTCGTGCACTGGGCCGCCCTTTTTTTTTGTATGCTATATGGTCATCATGCACTAATCATTTGCTGAGTGATGTGTGATGCAAAACATCCTATATTCAAGGCACAAGGACATTTTGGGTTTAAATTTTTGTTTGGAAATAGTAATTTATTTATTTATTTTTGTATCAAGTTGGGTTAGTTTCTTGTCAGCTAATTTTAGGGTTTTTATTTGTTTTTAAGTTGAATAATGGGTATTTTTTTTAAAAGGAAAGTGAATGTTATATTTCATTTAGTTATTTTAGGCCTTATTTTGGAGGGTCAAAACTTACCCATTTGGCTTGATTTTGTCGTCACTTGAAAAGTTATTTAGTTATATTTACCATGAGTCTTAGATCTTGCAAATTCAATGTGATTTGAGAAAGTTATGGCTAAATACAGGCAGGGTATCATTTTGTAATGGAAATTAGGTGTTTTATAGTTTTTTATTGTTTCAAGGAGTCTAATTGGAGTGTGATTTGGAAGTCTAATGTGTAAATGCTATAAATATATGTGTGTGTGTGTGTGTGTATACTTTGTAACTGAGAATTTAATTATTGATTATTGAATGAAATTTCAAGGCCTACAGTTGTTTTGTTCATTGGTGTGACTCCAGAATTTTGATGGTGTGTGTGTGTGTGCGTTTTTCCTTTTCTTTTATTCTTCTTCCTTTAAAAAAAAGGTCATTACCCAGTGTTGGTCCCGTAATTACGGCGTGCTGGGAGAGGTGGATGGGAAACAGACCTAAGCTTTGGCTTTTTGCACCAAGTGGCTGCTCACCGAACTTGAACCCGTGTTTTCACATTGGACGGCCCAAGCCGCTACCATTGCACCAAGTGTGGGATTTGAACCCACGCCCTTTTGGACCAGATTTTTTTTTCTTCTGCAGATTTCTCTATTACAACTAATGTTCTTTAACTTATTATAAAACTCAGTTCATTCTTTTGTTCTCAAGTCCTAACCTAATAGTTGAGGAAGAGAAATGGGATTATTCTTCCTTTGGTCCTATATCAATGATTCTTAGAAAAATATAGGACAAACTATGAGGTGAAATGGAATAATAAGATAAAGAATAAACAAACAATGATTCTTAGAGAGAGTATTGTGACAGTTCATTCATGTGGTTCTTTTTGGAGTTTGGGGTCCAGTGGAGCTTCTACAGTCTTGGTCATGTTTACATCTTTATGTATGATTTAGAAATCTGACCTACTTTCATTGAACAATTTTGAGAAATGAAATCAGGCTGGTGGAATGAGTGAGCAACTGCTGATGTCAAGGATATAACAATAACCTGGGCACAGTGGTTCAGTTCAGACCAGCAACCTATTTAGATATAGAAGCTAGCTAGGATATAATGATGTAGAACAACAATCCACAAGAAAAGTAAACAAGATTGGGAATGCATGAAAATTTTTGAGAGTGTGTAATACCACAATAATCACTCTGGGAATTTATTACCTCTCTTTTTTGAGCTGGCAGTTCATTACTCATCGGATCATAACTTCCTGACTCTGCACCATGTATAAGGTCACTTTACACTGGATCTATTAAAATTTATTCACTCTTAGTTGTAGATGTATTCAGACTCCCACTTGTGCATGTTTTAGAGATTTTCCATTTTCTTCTTCTTGTAATCAATAACTCAGCACATTAAAGTTGGTCTGTTTAAGTATGCATACTCATCATGATTTTAGTTTCTTTGTGCAGGATGTATCTGAGAAGAAGAAAGGCACACGACCATGTGATGGTTGTGGGTTGAGTCTACCTTTTAAAAGTATGAAGAAAATGAAGAGCTCAAATTCTACATGCCAATTTATGTGTAAACATTGTGCTAGGGTTCGTATGCTATGTCTTATCTTGGATTTTACTTTTAACAGAACTTTTGTGTGCCATCATGTGCTACAGCTTGTGTATTTTTTCATGGTTCCAACTCACCTGAACTGTTATTTCAGTTATTAAAATCAAAACAATATTGTGGCATATGCAAGAAGATTTGGCATCATTCTGATGGTGGGAATTGGGTGAGACAATTTAAAATCTGAATGGGAGTTGTGATAGTTTTTTCTTCTTTACCACAATAATCAAATTATTGATGAATTTGTTTGTTTGTACTTCCTCGCTCAATTAGGTTCGTTGTGATGGATGTAAAGTTTGGGTTCATGCAGAGTGTGACAAAATTTCGAGCAACCTTTTCAAGGTTTGGAAACTTAATGCTAATATGATCACATACTTATCATTATCTCTGATGGATTTTGTTGTGCTTTTGACATGTTTAATCTTTTCTAAGAGTTGGAATGGGAGTGGGTTTGTGTTACTGATTTTAGTTTTTATTATCAAAGGATCTTGAAGACACTGATTATTACTGCCCTGATTGCAAAGCAAAGTTTAACTTTGAATTATCAGATTCAGAAAAATCGCAGCCAAAAGTGAGGTACATCTATATAAGTTTATTTGCCTACTATTTTGTTTCTCAGAACTTATTTGTCAGTAAATGTTTTTTGGCACTTTTAAGTTTAAACTGCTTGTTGGATGTTTTCTTATCATCTTCTGTATCTAATTATTCTATTATTTTGGATCAGTTCTAATAAAAACACTGAGCAATTGGTGCTGCCTGACGAGATAACTGTTGTGTGCACTGGCATTGAAGGGACATATTTTCCAAGTCTTCATTTGTAAGCATAGTACCTGATAATTGCTCTC
The DNA here is from genome assembly GCA_025762735.1 of Platanus orientalis. Taxonomy (NCBI): domain Eukaryota; kingdom Viridiplantae; phylum Streptophyta; class Magnoliopsida; order Proteales; family Platanaceae; genus Platanus; species Platanus orientalis. The sequence continues at coordinate 3,350 of JAOXJP010172471.1, forward strand.
TCTCTCTCTCTCTCCACTTTCTTTCTTCCCCATTTTGTAGTACAAGAATCCTCTTTTGATCAGTAGATGTTATCGAACATTAGTATTCAATGTTCTTATCTTTTAATAGAATAATTAACTTAGTATATCAGTAAACAGTCAGTTCTTGTAATATTTGCTGAATATCAATAACATTTTCAGTGGGTTTATAAAGTGGATACTTCCTAAGCTAATCTTCGGCCCATGGACTATAGAAGTTGGATATTTAGAATCTCTATTTTTTATGCCATCCTACTAATGCGTCTTTTAAAAGCCAGTAATCTGGTTAACTTTTTCATGCTATGCAAAATAAAGATTGTAATACCTTTCTGCATTGAATTTTTTTTAGGAGTGTGCAAGGTTGATTGTTTTGAGTAATGAAAGTGCATGGAGGGTGAAAGGGTTATTCTTCTCTTTGGATTTTTATGAATGATAGAATAGGAAAAAGGAGAAGGAGAAGAAGGAAAGGGAGAACTATAAGATATTTATACATAAAGAAATACAAAATACATCTCATATATGGGATATTTATAGGTATATCATTGTATGTCAAGAAATGACAAAGTTACCCCCTTTAATATATACATTGTATTACCCATAGTTTTGAAAACCGGACTGGCCATTGAACTGGTAAACTGAGTGGTTCAGGTCCAACCATTGGTTTGCATGGTCCAACCGCAGTTTGCATAAATATAGTAAAATGTAATAAGAACTTAAAAATAAGACAATTCTTGATACATTAGAAATCCTAATAAAATATGTAAATATATATAAAAAAATTACAACACACGAGGTTGACTAACTGATTAGCTATCTTCGTTCTCCCCTCCTTTAGTTATTCGTCTTCTTTACTTTGTGTATGTGTATCGATAGGGATTTGGTACGTCCTTTTATTGATCTGTTATGGTCCTGGCATATGCAACGACTAACACGTTGCATAAAAAAGTGATTTACACTTTTTTGGTAGATTATTTTCACATTTTTTTACACCATGTGTTGATCGTTGCATATGCCAAGACCGTAACAGGTCAATAGGGGGCGTACCAAATCCCTTAGGGTGTGTGGATACGTGGTTCTTTTGTATGGGAAAGGATATGCTGCACCAATTTTGTCTGTCCCCACACACAAAAGGTGAGGTGTATAGGGTTAAATTTATAAAAACAATTTCCAAATGAAAATATAGGTACCCATAAAAAATGGGATTTATAGGGTTAAAACTTAAAACCATAAAAAAAGGTTCAAAAGAACATTTGCTCCCTATTTAAAAGGGGCACCAAATTCAAAAAACCATCACATGTTAGCCAGGAGTATTGGAACACAGAGGGACAAACAAATTTGGATGTAGTAGATCTTTTCTCTCTCTTTTCTATTATTAAATTTTGCAACTTATTTGATTTGCTAGGGAGATAAAGTGGCAATGATGGAAGCTACGTGAGTAGGGTTAAGGTTTATATTAGCTTATGGTTTAAAAGAATTATAGTCGAGATAGAACTTATAGTGGGAAACAACAAAAATGTTTGAAATTTGAAAAGTTTACTTTTTCCCTTTCTCAATAAAGTGAAAATCATGTCAAATGGTTAAAAAAAAGAAGTAAAAAACCAGTTGGTTGCCTGTACCACCTGGTTAACAAAAAACCGGATGGTTTTAGTAGTTATTTCCAACTTTTTAATATGACGAGGACATCGGGTCCAGGCGTGAGTTTTAGGTCTACCATAGGAGGTGCAGGAGAGTGGGACCCATGTTGTGGTTTTACTAGAGTTTTTTTTTTATATATATATTTTTATGTTTTTATGTTTCTTATTGGAGGGAGGCACATGTTTGTAAGGGTACTTTAGTCTTTAATGAGTTGTTTAGGGTATATTCGTTATTATTTGTAGTTTGGGGTTATTCTGGGGCATGATACATTAGACATTAGGGCATTTTGGCCAAACTTCTAATTTTTGTACTTAGCCCTAACTGTGAAACTTTTTATATAGAGCTCACGACCAACTTTTATCTTTATGCAAGAGATTTTGAATTTGAAGCAACTATTGTCCCTCCTTTCTTCTTCTTTTTGCTCGCAGGATGGTGACCAAAAACCCTGGAATGGGATTAGGTCCCCACCTAGTTTAACTTTGGTGGTGGAGGCCACTCCCTCCCCTTAGGTTAAAGGTTCCCATCTCTTTCTTTCTTCTTGTTTGTTAATTTTTATTGACGTTATTGTGCTAACACTGAAGCTACTGTAAGAGATTGGTCACTACATTGTGGGTTTTGAAGTTTTGGATGCAACATCTCCTAGGGCTTCCTCTTTGTTGGGCAACACTATCCATGTCTACTTTCCATAGCTGAAACCAGTTTTGAAGAAGTTTTGCCACAGGTAACCCAGTGCCAGGCATGAATCCAGGCCCTGACCCATCTGCATGAGAATGCCTACTGATTCCAAATCGTAAGGGCTTTGCTGTATTGGTCTTCTCCCTGATGTTATAAACTCTTAGACAATCCTCTATGTAGCACTCCCCCTTAGATTCACTTCAACAAAGTCAAGTTCCTTGCATGAGATACCCCATGGCAAGCGTGAAAATAGCCTTCAGGGTGATCTCACGATATTGCCTATTATATTCATGTGCTGAAGGCTTTGCTCGGATGAGTCTTCTCAGGTTATTCTAAACACCTATTCTGAAGGATGTGAAAATTTTGGGAAATCCGAATACTAGACTCTATGATCTTGGAATTTGATTGCAACCATTCATAAAGGCATCAATGAAGTGTTCTACATCTAAATCGGGTATCGGTTTATTTCTTTTGACTCTCTTGTCAAATCTCTAAAAAAAGTGACTTTTTGCATGTTGTGGTATATTGCTTGGAGTTGAGTTTTCAACTTTTTAGCCTAAACATATCACCCATAAAATATTATCCTTGTCTAAATATATTATAAACCCATCTTTAGGCCTCTTAGACTTTCCCTTCCCTTGAGCCTGGTGGATTGTTTCTCTTCATTTTGATCCAATTTAGACACTTTTGAGGAAATTTTTAGTTATAATAATTTTTTGGGCATAGCCTTAATTTTTTCAGTCCTTAATTTAGCTTAATGTTCAAACATATTATTTAGGTATTTATTTGTTTATTATTTTGTAAGCCATAATTCCTTTTATGTGTATGAATATAATCTAAGAACCAATTTTTTTAGCAATTGAACTGTGTAAGTAGGAATCTAGTTTATTTCTTTTTATTACTTCAATAATTTTATTCCTATCTCCTGTGCACACACTCATTATCCTATATGCATGCTGCATCAGATTTGGTATTAGAACTTATGTTAGGTTTAGGGTTGAGTTATCCGTAAGTTGCATATTAGGTGTAGTTTAAGCATAGTAGGTTAGTTTTGCATAGTTTACATAAGCATTGCATACTTTATTTTATTTAGCATATTTTCCGCATTTAGATTTTCTTTTAGATATTTTAGGGAGTCTTTAGGGTCACCCATTCCGTGCCCTTTGGTGTATGCCCACTAGATTTATACTAAATTATCATTGCAAGATGTCCCTAGAAGCAATAACTAGTTCCCAACTTACTCAGGATCTGGCCTTTAAGGACTTAGTGGAGAGGGTGGATAGGTTGACTTTAGCTATAAAAACTAGCCACAAGAACATTATCGAGCAAATGCAGGAAGTCTATAGAGGGGTGGCTCCTTGCACCATGAAAACTTCTCATGAGGGCAGAGGGTTTCAATTAAAGCCTTGCCTGGAGCACCTTTTGGGTCATAGATTTATTTATAGTCAAGTGAGATACACTCCTAATCCTGACCCTAGACATGAGCTTAGGAGGACCCCAATTAGGGGTAAGTCTCCACTTCACTCTGAGGGACCTGAGATGAAGATTCCACGCATAGATGAGATCCTTGTGTTTGAGGACGAGGATGTTGATCCCAAGGGTTCAGGAGACAACATGGGCAAAGAGATCGTAGAGATCCTAGAGACCTTAGAGACCTTGAGGAGACAACTCTGAAAGCCATGAAGGTTGAGGTGCCCACCTTTTATGAACGCTTAGACCCTAAGTGCTTCTTGGATGGGGTTTGAGGCATGGACCAGTATTTTGACTAGTATGATATATCTCCTCATAGGCAAGTAAAATTCGCTGAGATGAAGTTGGATGGGTTAACTCAGGTATACTGGGATTCAGTTGAGTAACAGATCTATTGGAGACATGAGAGATCCATCTCTAGCTGGGCGGAGATGCGTGAGAAGCTCAAGGAGAAGTATGTTCCATGCCACTATCATATTAGACTTCTTGAGCAATATAACAGTCTACTAAGGATCATCTAGCGTCACATACTACATCACGAGGTTTGATGATATTAGACTAAGATGTGGAATCCATGAGAGTCCAGAGATGACCATCACTCGTTTTAAGATTGGACTCTAACCTGAGATTCATAAGGAGCTTATACTCTACTACATTACCACCCTAAAACAAATCTGCAGGATAACACAAGACATGGAGAGGTATGTGAGACCTTCGGTTTCACGACCTCAGGATCCTAGATGTTTAGATATGAGATCCACATCAAGAGGATAACCACCTAGAATTGGTCCTGAGTCTTCTAGGACTAGTTCAATACTTAATTGAGGAGAAAAGGAGGCCAGAGTTCATTTTTCGGGCAATCCTGCTAGATGTTACAAGTGTGGTGGAGTAGACCATCATTCCAAAGTTTGTTTAACATAAATAGCTCACTCTTTTTACAGAGGACAATATTGGGGATGAGGTTTTTGGAGGTCAACAGGTAGATGATGAGGAGATTGGCATAAATGAGACTGTTGATCCTGTCTAGGCCTCGAGTGATGATGATGGAGAGAGGGAGGATAATTGTGTAGCTGTCATGAGATCTTCCTATTGTAGTTACCCCTTTCCCCAGATATCTATTTGGGTAGTGAGATGTGCTCTCACCTAATCTGTTCTAGAAGAGGATTGACAAAAGACTATCATTTTTTATACCTTTGCCAGGTGTGGAAAGAAAGGCTACAGAGTTATCATTGACAATGAAAGCTATACTAATATGATTTTTATTGATAATGTGAAACGGCTTGGACTCACCACCACTCTCCACCCTTTGCCTTATCGAGTTTTGTGGGTAGATGCCTCTTTCATCTCAGTTACTTGTAGATGTTATGTGCCTATTGAGTTTGGTCAGTACAAAGACAAGATATGGTGTGATGTAGTGCCTATGGATGTAAGGCATATGATCCTAGGTCGACCTTGGTTCTTTGATTTGAACGCCACGTTGTATGGCAGGTCCAACACGTGTGTATTCGAATTCAAAGACAAGAAAATCAAGTTCACTCTACTTTCACCAAAAACTTAGTCTGGAGGTAAGAGTCAAGTGAATCAAGGGAAGGATATGAAGGGTCCACAGTCAAAGACCTTGCACATTCTTAGCCCTAAGGAGTTTGAGCAGGAGGTTTAGGGAGATGTACCAGTGTTTGCATTGGTCGCTAAAGCAATGACCTCTGATCCTATTTCTGACCTTCCAGTTGAGGTAGTGCCTTTCATCAGAGATTTTGGAGAAATGTTTCTTGAGGATTTGCCAGATGAGCTTCCACCGATGCGTGATATTAAGCATGCCATAGATCTGGTTCTTGGAGTGACTTTTCTTAATCTACCTTATTACATGATAAAGCCTACAGAGCATGTCCAATTGAAGTGACAAGTGGATGAACTGTTGAGAAAGAGTTTCATCAGGGAGAGTACGAGTTCGTGTGTCGTGTCTGCATTTCTCACGCCAAAGAATGATGGTTCCTAGAGGATGTGTGTTGACAGTAAAGCCATTAATAAGATTATGGTATGGTATAGGTTTCCCATCCCTAAACTTGATGACATGCTAGATATGATGGATGAAGCTACTATATTTTTCAAGATAGATCTTAAAAGTGGCTACCACCAAATTAGAATCAGACCAAGGGATGAGTGGAAAATCGCCTTCAAGACGAAGGACGGACTGTATGAGTGGCTTGTCATGCTCTTTGGACTTTCCAATGCTCCAATTACTTTTATGAGGGTTATGACATAGGTGTTGAGACCCTACATTAGGAAGTTTCTGGTTGTATACTTCGATGACATTCATATATATAGCTCTAGTAGAGAGGTTCACCTGAGCCATTTGCGGGGTGTATGTGAGATACTTCGTCGAGAGTGCCTATACACGAATCTTAAGAAGTGTGTATTCATGACATCACAAGTGATCTTCTTAGGATTTGATGTATCGGGTGAAGGGATAACTGCTGATCCTGAAAAGATCAAGTCTATTGTAGACTGGCCTGAGCCTATTAGTATTCATAAGGCTCGTAGTTTCCATGGTTTGGCCATTTTCTATAGGTGGTTTATCCGGGGATTTAGTTCCACCGTAACACCTATAACGGATTGCATCTGTAAAGGTGAATTCAAGTGGATTAAGGCAGCAACCAAGACCTTTTAGGAGATCAAGTCGAAGATGATTGAGGCTTCTGTCATGTGACTCCCTGACTCTTCCAAAGTCTTTGAGATTGCATGTGATGCATCTATGGTTGGAGTAGGAGGTGTCTTTACTTAGGAAGGACATCCAGTGGCTTATTTTTACGAGAAATTAAATGAAGTCAAACGAAAGTATTTCACCTACGACAAAGAATTCTATGTGGTGATCTTGTTCTTCAGGTATTAGAGACATTACCTGTTGTCGCAGGAGTTTATCTTATTTTTTGATCATGGGGCTTTGAGATATTTAAGCTCTCAGAAGAAACTTAACTCACAACATGCCAAGTGGGTAGAGTATCTTTATGAGTACACATTTGTCCTGAAATACAAAGCCAATTTAGAAAACAAGGTCGCAGATGTATTAAGTCGAAAGGTCTACATCCTGTATACGATGAGTGTACAGGTGATCGGATTTGATAGACTTAGAGAGGATTATGAGTTTTGTTCGAATTTTGGTATTATCTTCTACTCCTTGTAGAGCGATCAACCAATGAGGAACAAAGAATTTGTAATTCAGGACGAGTATCTCTTTCGGGGTACGCAATTGTGTTTTTCTCGTACTTCTGTGAGTGACTTTCTGATTTGGGAGATGCATGCAAGTGATGTGGGTAGCTACTTCGGTTGAGACAAGACCATTGTTCTAATTGAAGACTATTTCTACTGGCCCAGTTTGAAACGTGATGTGACAAATGTGATAAAACAGTGTCGTACTTGCCAACTGGCAAAGTAGAGGAAACAGAGTCCATGTCTGTATTTTCCTTTGTTAGTACCTCATAGTCCATGGCAGGATGTGAACATGGATTTCGTGTTAAGCCTTCCTCGTTCCCCGAGGCAACACAATTCCGTGATAGTTGTAGTGTATCGTTTTTCCAAAATGGTTAATTTCATACCATGTGCTAAGACTTTGGATGCCTCCTAGGTAGCTCGTATATTCTTTAAGGAGGTAGTCCGTTTACATGGAGTGCCTAAGTCCATAGTGTTTGACCGTGATGTTAGATTTGTCAGTTATTTTTTAAAGACACTGTGGAAGATGATGGGTACCAAACTGCAGTTCTCTTTTGCTTACCACCCTTAGATAGATGGGTAGACTGAGGTGGTAAACAGAAGCCTATGACTGTTACTTAAATGTCTAGTCGGTGAAAACTTCAGGGCATGGGACAATGTTTTTTTTTTTTTTTCTGTAGAGTTTGCATACAATAGTTCGGTCAATAGGACAACTGACATGAATCCATTTGACATAGTCACAGGTTACAGACCCATGACTCTTATAGACCTTATTCCTATGTCTGCATCCCATCATCCATTTGAGTCTACATCTGCATTTGCATTACTTGTACATTCATTACACTAGAAGGTTAGGCGTAGAATTGCTATGAGCAATGAGAGACATAAACAGTCGTTTGATTTGCATTATTTGCATCGCGAGTTTTAGGTTAGTGATTTAGTTATGGTTCGTTTCCGCCCTGAGTAACACCTAATCGGGGTCGTGCGGAAATTGCATGCGAGAAGTTCATGACCTTATAAAGTTTTGAACAAGATTGAACCTAACGGGTATATTTTGGATATTCCGACTGATTTAGGATCAATTTTACATTTAATGTACCCTATCATGGCCATTCCACACCCGATCTTGAGCCTTTTGTAGACACAAACATTAGCCCCTTAGCCTCCTCAGCCAATGCCACCATTTCCACCGGTTACTACTTGTACATAGGAGATTGATGCCATTTTAGAGGACTATATTGTTTCCACTCGGCGAAGAGGTTACCAAAGTTACCTCGTCAATTGGAAGGGCCGATTAGATATTGATAGTACATGGCTGACAGGGAGTGAATTACAACGCCTTGATCTTGACATTCTAGAGCAGTACCGCAACCGTTTAGCGTCAGAGGCGACTTTTTCCCAGGAGATGAGAGTTGATGAGGACATCGTGTCCAGACATGAGTTCCAGGTCTACCAGAGGAGACAAAGGAGATTGGGACCCATGTTGTGGTTCCACTAGAGTTTTTATTTTTATGTCTCTTATTGGAGGGGGACACATGTTTATGAGGTACTTTAGTCTTTAGTGAGTTGTTTAGGGTATTTTTGTTATTATTTGTAGTTTGGGATTATTTTGGGGCATGATACATTAGACATGAGGGCCTTTTGGCTAAACTTCTAATTTTTGTACTTAGCCCTAGCCGTAGGACTCTATATAGAGAGTCCATGATCAACTTTTATTTTCATGCAAGAGACTTTGAATTTGAAGTAATGATTCTCTCCTTTCTTCTTCATTTTGCTCGCAGGATAGAGACCCAAAACCTTGGAATGGGATTAGGTCCCTACCTAGTTTAATGTTGGTGGAGTAGGCTACTCCCTTCCCTTGGGCTAAAGGTCTCCATCTCTTTCTTTTTTTCTTATTTGTTAATTTTTATTGACGTTACTGTGCTGACACTGAAGCTACTATAAGAGATTGGTCACTACACTATGGGTTTTGAAGTTTTGGATGCAACAACATCTCCCAGGGCTTCCTCTTTGTTAGGCGACACTATCCATGTCCACCTTCCTTAGTTGAAACCAATTTTAAAGAAGTTTTGCCATAGGTAACCAAGTGCCAGGCGTGAATCTAGGCCCTGACCCATCTGCACGAGAATGCCTACTGATTCCAAATCGTAAGGGCTTTGCTCTGTTGGTGGTTTTCTCCCCGATCTTATACTCTTAGACGATCCTATATGTAACACTCTCCCTCAAATTCACTTTAACAAAGTCAAGTTCGAATCTTTAACAAAGTCAAGCTCCTTGCATGAGATACCC
>JAOXJP010172482.1:0-26668 GCA_025762735.1 Platanus orientalis
AGATGATATCACCCCAGTTTTTTCCCCTTTCCCTGGCAATGTTGAGCTGATGCTAGCCCAGTCTGATTTTAGGCCAGGTTATGGTTGGCAATTTTTTGACCCGACCCATCTCAACCTGTTACAGACCGAATGCAACCTCAGTTTTTACACTAGGACCTACCCAATATTTTCTGGGTCAGAGTTGGCTTGTCCTAAACCCCATTTAAATTTTGGTCTCGTCCAGGTTAGGTAATCCACCATTAAGTCCACCCTACACATTGCCAAGTCTAGTCATTGGTAATGCTTTGACAAATCTCTTATAATTGCGACTTATAGATGAGTAGGCCCATACTTTGTTGTAGTGTAACCACGTGTCCTTAGATGGGAAGGAGTGGGAGTCATTGATTGGGTAGTATATTTGTAGATCAAGTTGTAGTGAGATATATCTCGGCATATTTATGAGTCACTGAACCAATCCAAGTTTTTAAACACTGGTTATAAGTGTGGCATGCCTCAACAACAATATGCCTCTTAAACCAAAATGGATTTCCTCTTTTAAAAAATGCACCTGGTCCCTCTTGTGCTAGGCACTGATTGACATGTGTCCCAAAAATGGAAAACCATGTATTACATTCTTGGGGGGACACGTGTCAATCTGCGTCTGGCAAAAGAGAGTTGCCTGGCGCTTTTTTGCAGGAGGAAATCCACTCTCCCCTTGAACTAATCGATTCAAGAGTTGTTTCTAATAATACTAGAACTGAAGAATCCTATAAGGCTTGCTCAAGTAGAATAACAGAAAGCTCAGCAGAAGGGGAAAAAAAGTTGCACAAAAGAAAGATGTATTCCAAAGCAGGTAAAACTTGTTCCGAGACCTATTATATGGGCTGAAAAAAATTAAAAAAATGTGAAGCACATCACTAAGAAAGGCAATCTATTCCTTGCAAGTAGGCTTGTAACAGCTGTCCAACCGTAGCGTGCCAACCCTAAGATTCAATGCATAGATTGGATTAGATGGGCACTTAAGCAAGGGGAGAGGGGAATCTTAACAAAGGGAGTAGCCTCTAAATAAGAGGAAGGAAACATATAGAATGCAACATTTTCTTAAGATCCTCAAAAGGCTTTCCACTTGACACTAGTGTAGTGCCTAAACCACTTGACACATTCTTTAATGAATTCTCTATAAACCTAATAAAGTCCAAACCCTAGATGGGTAAATGAGTATGGTGCTTTTGTTGTTTATAATATTATATAGTATGATATAATTGTACTAGCGAAAAACCCAAGGTACAACATAAAAACAAGGTTAAAATTCTAAAACCTTAATAATGTTTAAAAGCAAGTTTAGCAGAACCCTAAGTATGTCTTTACTTTTGTTTTCCTTTTACTTTTTAATTATGAGTTTAGTATTAGGTATCGTTTTTTTATATGTCTAATACTTAACATGGACCACAAACAATGTTCTTTACACAGTTGTTTCACACATATTTATGCAAATAGAAGTGCCAACACTGACAAGCGATTTACACTTGGACTCAGATGATTGGCTGATCGGACGATTATGAAAAGGATCTTTCCAAATCACAATGAACTTTAAATGTAAAAGAGATTTGTTTACATAAAGGAAAATAGGATATATTCCTAAACCTTGTAAGTTGTTGGTGGGAGAATAAGAGGAATTTGAGGAATTGACCCAAAATTGGTTCACCTAATTCTACAATTAGGGATATCTGATTAGTGTACCCATTAGTGCCGGTTCAATGAGCTGAGCTGGACCAGCTGTTAGTGCCAGAGCCTGGCTCACTTTGTGGTGGCTTGAGCTTGAGATTGGGGCCAAATACATAAATGGGCTTCATATGGTACTCAAATTTTATTAAAGTTAAATTTTTACTAGCTTGATTTTGTACTCCTAGGGCTGGCTTGGGCCTCATTTGTGTTGGTATATGGTAGGCCAAGTTGGGCCGGGTTTGGGTTAGCCTGCTCAACCCATATTCACTCCTATACATCAATTAACTAGGTTATATGATTGATACCAATTCACCATACTTTAATTCGAATGAAGAGATAGCATTACCTAATTTGGCCACCAAGCTGATTTTATATTCACTGGTGTTTCAGAACTGTCGTCAACCATGGATGAGGGATGTGTCCCCGCGTGACTCTTCAACCTAACGTTTCTATCTTTAGCAAGCCAATTATGAAAGGCCCCAAGGCCCTGTAAAGCTGATGGGTCCATTTATAAATATAGCAAAATGCTTAAAGGAGCAATGGATGCCCACATTATAAAATATTAGGTAGCGATTATAATTACTATTTTGTAAACGTTGACTACTGTGATCTTTAAAAGGCTGTTCATGTCATTTACATCTCATGATCACCATCCAAAGAACATTGTAACAATCACAAGCCATATACATATATACTCAAGATGCAGCCATGGACATACACTTTAAGTCTAAGCTAAGAACAATTCGAGAAAAGCAAACACCAATTAGAAGGATGATATATGTGGATTTCAGATTTGTAGTAAAACAAGATCAGTTGTAGGTGACCCTTGAACGAATGTTATATGACTGTTTAAGTTGTATCTAATCTTTCTATAAGTGCCCTCGCATCGAATAATTCCTCGATCATTTTCATAGTTTAAAGATCAACAAGTTGTGAGATCATGATCTTTGATTCGATGCCTAGAAGCTTCTGTTTACAGTTTGAATACATAAGCGTGACGAATGTTTATTGATAAAGAACACTCTTAGAGAGATAATCCCATATTAAATCATTCATATTGAATCATTGAGTAATTCATTTTCACAATATGATGCGAGACATGGGCCCTTCTGGATTGTTAACATCGTAATCACATAGAGTGATATCTTCTGCCAATAAACAAAGTAAGGGATTCCTACATGATACAATAGAGTGATATCTTCTGCCAATAAACTAAAGGGATTCCTACATGATCAACCCTCCTCCCCAATTTATTGATCTCCCTTGTGCCAAAACACTGTCGGCTAGAGATCACAAGCCACTGTCCTAGTCTAAGGTCTAGCGAGTAGCATTTAGTTTTTCATTTTAAGAGCCCGGAGTCCCCGGAATGCGACCACAAACTTTCAAATTTAATTCAAACTTAAAAAAGGATGAAAGATTTTGCCGTCCTACTAAGTAACATCTCCCCGTTTTAAGTGTGTGAGTTGTTTGGCAGACACTATTTTTATGCAAAACCTAAGTAGTAGGTAATCCAACACTAGTGTTCCTGTTTGTGATATTTTACAGTTTTTCTAGGTATAGTTTAGTTGGATCGACAGCACCACATGCACACGTGCATCTATATAATCCACTCGTTTAATTTCAAACATTATTTAAACCTTAGTCTACTTATTGGGAGCATTAATAAAGATTTGAGATTGCAAGGGAACGTGTGTGTGGGTTGGTTGAGTTGGGGAGGGGGGAGAGAGGGGACCATTGGACTGTAAATGATCAAATTCGAGTCTTTATATTTTGGAATGCTTTTGAGACTCTGAACTTTGTGCCAAATCCTCTGAAGCTTCAGCATCCTTGGTTGCATTCAAAAGGGAGCCTAGCTAGCACATACCAATGAATTGAAAATCTCCTTGCTTTAGTGTAGAACTGTGGTTGGACCTCGAGAGCAGTGACCCACCATATACAATAGCAACCAGTTGGCATCATCATAAGCTAGTTTGATCAAGAAGGCAGCGGGTCTGAGTTGTCCTGGAACCTTTACCATGTACATGTTCACATACACATGTACATGTACATAACATGTGTGCCTATATAGAAGTGAATTGAGACGAAGTGGCGACGTGTCTGTGTTTGACAGGATCAAATTTGATCTGTTCTAGAGATGGTGGATAACATTGGCAGTAACCCTAATTCAGAAGGTTACAAGTACAAGGTTGCAGGCGTCGCTGCAAGTAGCGGTTCAGGCGATGATTGTTACATCAAGGAGCAAGATCGCTTGTTGCCAATCGCCAACGTAGGCCGAATTATGAAGCAAATCCTGCCACCAAATGCTAAGATTTCCAAAGAAGCAAAAGAAACTATGCAAGAATGTGTATCCGAGTTCATTAGCTTTGTTACTGGTGAAGCATCGGACAAGTGTCACAAGGAGAAGCGGAAGACTGTAAATGGAGATGACATTTGTTGGGCGCTCGGCACGCTAGGTTTTGATGATTATGCTGAGCCCTTAAAAAGGTATTTGCATAGATATAGGGAATTAGAAGGAGAGAAAGCTAATCAAAACAAGGTTAGCAACATAGAAGATAGAGATGCACCATCTATCTTTGCAAGTGACCAGCCAAGGAAGCATACTTTGGCTTCTACTCCTTTGAAGTTCAATTTGATTGAGGAGTAATTGCTCTATCTAATGGCCTTTTTTAAGATCTTGGAAAAGAAATGCTGCACTATCATGATACCTAGGCCCTAAATGTTGATGAAAGTTCTAAATAATGGGTGTTTTCATTAGTGTAAGGTTAGGGATCTAGGGTTTGATCATTGATTTACTAGTTATTAGCTTAAGAATTATGCCTAATTATTCGCGGTGCTAATCTTGATGCTTTCATGCCTTAATCATCTTGTTTTCAAAGGGATCTTTGTGGAAGTATACAAGCAACAGTTGTATCTTGTCTGGTATTTGTGAATTAAAGTGTGAAATTTAGGGTTTGAATAAGTTGCTTGATTTTTTTGTTAATATTTATATTATTGCATAAATTGCTGATATTTTTACCTTGATTTCGATCTTGATTTAAGTTTAGAGGTTGGAGATGAAGGGGATCATTTACTGTTTTGCGCATAATTCGTAAGAAAATGAAGTGAAAGGTCAGTATACAACCCATCTCCTCTACGTTTATTCACCTATAGATAAAGAAAATTTGCACCACAGGAGCCAAAGTACTAGGTTGAAAAGAATTCGGGACCCATGAAACACATATGAATTAAAATTAATTTTGATCTAATATGATTGATGGTGTGCATGATACTTAGGGTTTTACCAACCTTTTGGTTAAAATCACCAGCCATCTGTTCATAGTGAGCTCCTGGCGAAATTATGGTTTGTCATACACTAGCCAGATGATGATTAAAATTCATAAATAATCTCATTAGTGTTTGAGCACTCCCTGCAGTTTCATTCTACACACCATATACTAGTCTCTCTCCTTCCTTCTCTTTTATTATTTCTCATTTGTCCTTCTTGGTCATTCAAATTAACGTTCAAATAAGTGGTGCAATAGAAAAAGATGCACCAGTACATACTAGGTCATGTATCACCCACACCGAACATGCTTGTTTGTGTATTAAAGTCTTTATCTATCTAGGTTTATGTGAGTCTACATCTTTGTGATACCCTTCTATGTAGAAGAGTCAAAGTTAAACGAGATTACGAATTAGGATTTCCTCAACCCTAGAGCCCGGGACCACATCTTAGTGTCTTGACAGAGCATGATTTGTCGTGAAAAAAAAATTCAAATCTTGGGCATGTTGAAGCTTACTAAATTTAAATGGTTTGGATCATCTTCCCACGAGTGAGGATGACTGGAATGTCGAGATCTCTGGAACTTCTGTAATAAAGATAGAAACTTTGGACAGAAGAATTAGGGTTTCTATATTCTGAACTGTACAGTCTAGGGTTCATGTTGAAACTGTCATGAAAGTAGCTCTTTAGGGTTTAGGGTTTAAAGTTTAGGGATCATCAGTGTTGCTGTTGTGGCCTCCACATTGAATGTCCCATGTCTCTGTTAGTTGCTTTTGATCATCAAGATCCGCTTGTAAGAGGTATGTTTAACCCACCGTTTAAAGGGTTAGAAGCTATGGTGATACTAGTGTTAGGAGTTTAACTGTCTAACAAAAGACAAAGGAGCTAGAAAGGAATGAGCCAATGCCTCTCTCGTGGGAGGATGATGCAAGGAAATGAGACAGGATGGAAGACAAAAAGACAGAAACCTGGAACCAACTATACTTCAATACCGTACTATCTACAAGTCTTCTTGGAAGTTAATTTTATTTTTTTTTTTATGGGAGTAAGGTTCCAATGGCGTACTAGTAGAGCTCATGCGCTCTCACTATGGGTTGTCGATTTCAACACTCATTGCTCGTTGGCATTGCACGGCTTGTCAGCAAGTAACCAATTTGGAATCGGGAAAGGCTTGTATATCTATTAATTAATGAAGAACGGCACTGCATTAGCATATGCCGCACTTGTTTGCCCTGACAGAAAGCATGTGGTTAAGGAGTTCTCCATGTGACATCTTGCAGCTTGGCATGTTGCAACGCGTCACAATGTGCCCTAGGACACATGCCGAAAGGCAACATGCGGCGATTTTCTTGCTATTTTAGAGTTTTTTTGCCGGCCATGCTAATGTTAAATGACAAAATGTCAATGCATATAGGCATACATGACACTATATGTAGTGCCTCTCGACATACATGACACCTTATGCAACACGGTGTGATACCTGTGTTCCATTGAAGTGTCAACCATGTCAGAAGGAACTTGTCTAGGATAGAAAATCACAGTTTGAAGAAATTTAGTAATTCACAAGGCATGTCTGTATGATTAGAAACTCATAAAGAATCACATATAGCTACTCACATGGCCTCTTCTTCCAAGATGTAGCTTGGAAGTTCCCTTTTTGAAGAAACCACATTGATGCTAATCCATAGGGTGAAGATCTTCATCAGTATATGTGTTGAAACTATCTTCTTCAAGTTTCCAAAGGTTATCTAAGACTCCCTTGGGTAATGTCAAATTGAATGTTTTCCCACTTGTGCTATTTCAGAACTGGAATGCAGTCAACAAAGGATGAAACAGGTTAAGTAGGTTGTATTCTCAACAAGTATCAAACTTAAAAGTACTGAAACTGCACCTTCATATTGAATGGTGAAACTGTATGCTACTGACACTTGACTTCACTCTCTACATTCCATGAATACATGCAGCAGCATGTATCACAATTAGGCACCATCTACTTCTAAGTTTGTGTTTACAATATAATGTTGCAGATTGACAAGCTTTGTTCATTCATAAAAGACTGAATATGCATATTGCAAACAAGATTGAGCTTATGTATCTATATGTTAAATATATCCACTCTGTTACTCCATTAGTTTAACCAATAGGCTCTCTTCAGTTGCCACACTTGCTGCTCTATATTCAGAATTACAAACTATGTTGGTTTCTCTCCCAAAAAACAAAGAAGTTGGTTGACAGTGGCAATATTACCTTGAAACTTTTCTAGTTCTGAGCCAAAGCAGAAGGCGGCAGATGTACATTGTAGAAGATCAGCAGAACTCAATCTAAATTCCTGAGTAGTAAAAATCTTCTCAAGCCATTAGGCATCACGAAAATCTTGAAAAAGTTGTAGGTCTTGCTTCACAGAACGTTTTCTGTATTGATGGTTTCTTGTTTATACCTTAAAATTGATCTTAGTCGACTGTACGAGGACTAGCATGAACTTTAGATTCTTTTTGGAATGTAAGTGACATGGGGTTTGCTCAGGCACCCACCTGAATAATGTAAAATATACATGTATGATAGAGAAAAGAAAATCACTTGTACAATGGTTTTTTTTTTTTTTTTTTTGGGAAACTAGGGATCAACTGGGAGTCTATAAGCTCCACAAAACCTATTTGCATGCCAATCCAAGACCCATCAAGATTCCCTTGTCTTCAGGAAGATAAATTGGGAGTCTGTTCTCATTTTCTCCAAATGCCACATTAAAGTTCCCTTCACGTACGTACGGTCCCCTAATCATGCTGTTAGTAGACACCACGTCATTCGTAAGTGAGCCATTTCATACATTAGACCGTGTGCAATGTTGGGACAAGATTAATGGAGAAATTCCATGAACAAGATGGGTCGAAGTTTTTTTGTTGGAATAATTTGCAGCCACAAGATTAATAAATAAAAGAAGAAAAAGAAGAAATAAATAAAAAACAAGGAATACAATAATTTATGTGATTCGGTGAGATTGCCTTTGTAGGGATATTCTTCTTCACTAATTAAGGAGAAATACAAGAAAATATAATAGTGTTTTCACTCTCTCCACGTTGCCCAACCCTAAAAACTCTTGAGAAAATAAGTCCACAATCCTAATCGCAAAGAGAAGTCCTAAACACATAAAAATGATAACTGTTCATATATCATCCTCTTAAATAACAGTTTCTTCTCAAAACAAACAGGGTTAGAAATCCTAAATCCTCGAGAAACTAGGATTCACACGAAACTGGAGGGGGGTTGGTTTCCAAAAAGGAAACCACTCTACTCCTTACACGACACACCCATCCAACATTTTTGAATAATGCACTATTGAAACTTTATAATTAATTTTGTTCATAATTATATTTCTTGCGGTAAACAAAGTTCCATACATACATCACAAACACGATGGAGATTAGTTAGGTTACCTTCCCTCACAAACTTGTGATTACTTACCTCAAATAAATTAAGCTCTTCAACGAGAGAGATTGTTACACCATATAACACTAGAGTGTTCATGACACAAAAGAGCTTAACATCCAAGTATCCCATGACACTTCTAATGATATGGTAAAACAAAACATCAATTTGACAAAGTTCTAGAACAGTTTTAGTCAACAGTTTTGGAGTAACTTCCGAGATAAACTTGTATCAACTCTGTATGAATTAAATTATAAGTCATACACCATTAGAAATATATGAGTCTAATTTTTAATGCATCAAACAGTGTATAATTTGAAGTTTTCGAAAAAAAATTATGACCATTTTCTACAAGGTGTCTGAGCTTACTATTAGCAACCCAAGGGTGCAAGTTTGAAGTTTCTTGTTATTTTTCCAATTCTAAGATTTGTCTTTTTTAGTATGGTTAGTTATATTTCAAGAATTTAGACAAAATACTTGGGTAATTGAGTCTTGAAACTTTAATTTGTTATTTTGAAAATGTAAGAAATTGTTAGGAGTCTTTACTCTACTTGGAGGGTTGTTTCAAGTCTAGTCCTATATAAGATCATGGCTATGTATGAGTTTGGCAGAGAGAATTGGATATTTGAATAGAATCAATTTTTGGCTTTTAAAGAAGGATTTTTTCTATAACTCTTATCCTCTCAGTGGATTCTGGCAAATTTGCTCTGTATCTCTTTGGTGGATTCCTTAGATCAAGTGGTGAGCCTATCTATCTTTGCTTTGTATCCATTGAGTGGATTTATATATATGGGTTGTGAGCTTTTCTATCACTTGTGTGTATCTTCTTGTTCTATCTAGTATCACCATAGATGATGGTGAGTATGATTTGTCTTTGTATCATGACTATGAGAAGAACAAGAAGCTAAGGAGTGAGTGTCATTACAAATGCAATCGTAATCCCTACTTGAAAAAAAAAATTACAAATAACACACACAAACATGGAAAATCATGTTTCAGGCACAATGACATTTACCGAAAGCATTTCCAATATTCAACACGATTTTAAATTCAAGTGTGATACCAACCCAAGTTAACATGATTTAGTTGTTGATCTCTGGTACGTATTCTTTGTCCCTCATATTTGCAAGTTCACAAGTGGAAACACTTAAATGCGTGACTGTTGAGCAATGGAGAAGGAAGCTGAAATCAATGACTGGCTAGCAATAATAGCAGCCAACACAACCACCACAAACATCGGCCAGTAAACTGACCCTAGTGACAAAAAAAAGTTAAGAGAACTACACAATAATCTTTTCTTATACAAAGCTTAGGTGGGAACCAGTAGAATCACTAGATACTAAATTGCAGAAGGCATTGAAGGCGTCAAGTTTGTGGTTCCTGAGATAAGAGGCAAGGCCCACGTAGGCTAAGATGACTTAGGAAAGGACTATAGTGCATTGGTGCATGTACTGATCTGAATCAAGCGGAAGTTAAAGTGCCTAAGATCTGCAGAAAAGGCTTCTGAAACTGTTGTTGAATGACCAGAGCCACAACAACAGCAATGAATATGTTAATGAAAGATCAACATGTAAAAACAAAACCACAGTCGTCTCATGATCCTATTATTCCCATTTTTGTTTCCCTTGCAAAATTAATTGTTTGATTGTGAGATTGCAAACACCCAGTTAGGCTTCTTGTCCGTCCCAAACCTCTGAAATTGTTACAGAAGGCTCATGATCCAACATGGATATCCACATGCTGTCATCGTTGTTAGGGAAGGTAGCAGCTTCTCTAGCACCCCCTAATTAAGGCCGATAATACTGCAACAAAATAACTGAATAAGATTAAAAGAAGAAGAAGATTGGAAGATAGTCATAACATAAACTGGTCAACTTGATCATCAATCTGAACTGTTCATTGCACGGCTCAATCCACAACGTACCCAAAAAAAAAAATGCCAATCAAATGATTCGAACCATTCAATGTATGCCTCCCACCCATTCAAGTTTAAGATTGCCTACAGATATGAATTTCATGGCATTGGTGATTTTTCTAGATTGATGGGATAGTTAGGAATGTTTTATTTTTCAATTTTTTTTTTTTTTTTTGTAAAAAGTTGGGTTTGTGCATGGTGGATGCTATCTCCTATGAGCCTAGATGTGTCCAACGCCGTGGTTTGGCACTCCGAGCTGGAAACTGGATATTGTTGAAATATATTAAGGCCCAACCTGGTTGCCTTGAATTGTATAGAAAAGAAAAGAAAAGAATCGAAAAGAAAATCCCATAAGAAAAGGAAAGAAAAGAATCATGAGAAAAACATGATAAAACCAATTTTTCATGGCTACCAGATAACTTAAAAATGATTTTTCAAGAAAATTTTGTCATGAGAAACCCTTTTCATGGCAGCCACACTGGACCTAAGTATATTAACTCTAACCTCTCCTACAACCTTACGGTTTTATGAGAGACCTTTATTTAAGATCAGACCAGAGCAAGGTTTTATGTTGTGAATTCAAATCTCCCCATGGACGCAATTACTCTCTCAGATTCTTGTTGTGTATGTATGCACGTTCTGTAGACTCTCCCCAAATTTATTGTCGAGGAGTGTCTCTCCCGAGGGAAAGTGTTGAAAAATATTAAATATAATAACTCTGACCTCTCCTACAATTTTAGGGTTTTAGGAGAGAGGGCTAATTGATTAATGTAGGAGATACATGGTTTCTTCGGCCTGTTGCTTCAGTACGAGGAGAGAATAAAAAGCAAATGTGCCTCCTGTGATGATGCATTATTAGCTAGTGATTACGATAATTAGATTTATATGGCATGACCATACCACTATATGAACAGGCAAACATATCAGTAGATGCACTAAGACGCAGATATTGAGAAAGGTTGGTAGGAAGACTCACCCATCAGCATTTTCTTTGGCTGATGGCTCGATGTACTTGATCAAGTGAAAAGGGTGTAAATGATCAGAGACAGCACCCCGAGTTATCTTCATCATGTCAATCAAGCGCCTCATTAGATCCGGCAAGCAAACCAAAGTTCCTATAATTCAGGATTCATGTTCAAATGGATAAACTAAGATTTTATGCCAACTTAAAAGTCCCTATATCTGATGACTATGTCATGGTCGCCTTAGTGAACAAGGCCGGCTTGGATTTTATACGCCGACCCTATCCTCCTCTAACCTCCATTGATGGTGAAACAGGTGGAAACATCAGCACCGAAAGTGATTTTTCACTTTTTGAGGGCGCAGAGATTATCATCGGCATAGAAAATCCTCGCCGGAACAAAGCCGTCTGACTAGGGCATAAACAGAATGGTATAAGGTAGGCTCATGTATACCAAATCTGAATCAATTGTATCCATATCCAAGCCGAGATCCAAATATATCCAACAAATGGACTGTGAAGTTCTCTGATGACACTTTAAGCATTTAAGGTTCAATTGGGATGAAATATTTTCTAAGTTGCTAAGCCAATCATAATCTTATGCCTAGTTTTGGTGTTTTGTGTGTATATATATATATGATGAGGAATTTGGCCCCAATGGCCCGAGCTGATCAATCGAGCGAATCACCCTAGCTCAACCAATTTGCTAGGCGACCCCCCTATTCAAACCAATGGTCGGCCAGACCAAGCATTCAATCGGTGATAGGATCATCTGAGTATTGGGCTGACCGAAATCCAGCCAATCACTTTAGGAAGAGCACGATGAGCCTAGTAATCACGACGCCCAAAAAACCATATGATAGGCCAAAGATTAGTAATAGACAACAGAGACAAATGGATGACTGACACATTGTCCTCCCTAGTAACCAAGCTGACCGAGCAACATAACGATTGAGTAGACCAAAGTGCCAGCAACACCAAACTGACCGAGTGATGGGTGTCGACTGCCACCAGGATAGAAAAGCAGTTACCAAGCGGAGAGTGTCGCAAAGGAGCAATCAATCTGACGCTGACACATGCACCACTCACCCACGTTCCTCTAACTAACTTGAGAAATATTCCTGACCAAGACCACGCACTTGTACGGAGCTTAGATCCACTACCTATAACCACCTGGAGAGCCCCTATATAAAGAGGGGAACCTCTGAGACAAGGTATGAAAAAATAACCAAAATAAGAGAGAGATTTTGGAGAGATGGCTATTGACTTGAGCATCAGAGGGGTGTAGGCCGGCGCCACACCGATGCTCTTAACCGTCTTTGTGCAGGTGTGATCCAATGGCAAGTTCCAGATCAAGGGCAACCAGAGGACCATTTTGGTGAGTCGGAATTTGACGTCATCAGCTGGCGCCGTTTATGGGAAATTCGAAGTGATTTATGGCAAGACAAAGTTCATATGGTTGAAACTCGGTCAGGAACGATGGAGGCTCACCGGAATGCTTCATGTACAAACAATCAAGGTAGGAGGGAAGCTGAAGTCGCTAGAATTGCAATCTTAGAACAACAGATACAAAACTTCAACCAAAATATAGAACAAATCACGCAGTAGAACCAAGAACTAAGTTGCAAGCTCATGACGCGGATGGAGCACCAACATTCAGGCAATGAAGAAACACAAGAGGCTTCATGCCCTAGGTTAGAGATCGAGCAGGGGCATGGATGAGAAAGGCAGTGAGACAATCATTGCCCTAAGGCCTCTGCATCTCAACAAACCAATGACATGAGGGGAAGGGCCACCTCCGAACAAGAGAAACGAATGCAGAAGATGCAGGATCAACTAAACGCCATGATGGAAGATATCAGGGGCAAAACCCCTTCCATAGTTGAGGCCCTGGTGCAAAAAACCGATCATCGCTTCTCCTGGGTGATCATGTCCTACCCTCTCCCTAAAAGGTTTGGGATCCTTCAAATGGAGCCCTTTGATGAAAGCCGAGACGCGTTTGACCACCTCGAGACATACAACACCTTGATTCTCCTATATGATTACTCGGATGGGGTCATGTACAAGGCCTTCCTAGCCACCCTGAAGGGCTCTGTGCGAAAGTGGTTCAGTAATCTTCAGCCGAGTAGTATCAACTCATTCTCTGAATTGAGCTAATCATTCGCCAGTCACTTCATAGGAGGGAGACGTTATCGTAGGCCTATAAATTATCTACTCAATGTTAAGCAATCAAAGGGAGAGTCGTTAAGAGATTATGTCTCCTGTTTCAATCGAGAGGTGATGCAGGTAGACAATGACAACGAGAAGGTGGTGCTCATGGCCTTCATGGGTGAGTTGTTGCCCACAAAGTTCTTATTCTCTCTCTTTAAATCCCTACCCAGTAACATGGTCGAGTTGATGCTCTGAGTCCAAAAGCGCATGAATGTAGAAGATATAATGGTAGCAAGGAGAGATCAGGGAAGTGAACACCGAGAGCCATCGAAAAGAAGAAGGAACGAATAACTAAAAATCACCAAAACTAAGTCCTAAGCGAGGGCCCCCGCCAACTGAGGGGTTAAACCGAGGGAAGCGGGCACTCCAACTCAACGAACACAAACCTACACTCCCCCCAACTCATCCCTTGAACAAGTTTTTATGCATGCACGGGATGGACCATCATTAAAATGACCTGAGAAACTCAAGACTCCTCCAGAAAAGAGGTCCCAAAGGAAACACTGTCGGTTCCATTGAAACCATGGACACAACACAAAGGATTGTTTCGACTTGAAGGAACAAATAGAAGCAATCCTAAACCATAGCCACTACAAAAAATAAAAGTCATTGCTAGAGGTGGCGAATCGAACTAGGTTAAAAAATCCCATGCACGAGTAATGAAAGCGTCGCATATAGAAGTTTACTCAACCGACAGACCTAGGAAACTTCCACAAATCAGTTAGCAATATATCATGTTCACTGAAGAAGACTCCCATGGGGTGCAGCAGCCCATGATGATGCCTTGGTAGTTAAATTGGTCATAGCTAACCACCGAACTAGGAGGGTGCTTAAAGACAACGGCAGCTCGACGGATATCTTGTATTAGTCTACCTTTAAGCATATGGGAATTAGAAAAGACAAGCTCTGACTGACGATGGCACCTTTGATAGGGGTCACCGGGGACAAATGGTACCCAGCAGGGGTCATCATGTTCCCAGTAACAGTTGGGGTCAGCCCTCGCCAAGTAACTAAGACAGTTGATTTTCTGGTCGTTAACTGTCCCTCCGCATACAGTGTTATTATCGGTCGGCCAACATTAAACAAAATGGAAGCTATCACCTCGACATATCATTTGTTAATGCGTTTTTCAACCGAGGAAGGAGTCGGGGAAGTTAGAGGCAATCAGACTATAGCTCGCAAGTGCTACATTGCGTCTTTGAAAGGGAAAGAGTTAAAGGAGACTCTCATCATTAATGACCTGGAGGACTGAGAAGATCCTCAGTTGAAATAGACCGGGCCCGCTGAGGATCTAGAGGAGTTAAGCATTGACCCTAACAAGCCGAAACAAGTTGTCCAAGTTAGACGAAAGCTCTTGAAATGATTAAAGCTTCACCTATAGAAACTCCTCACGACACACAGAGATGTCTTCGCGTGGACGCACACAGATATGCCAATGATTAACTCGGGGGTGGTTACACATAGGCTAAGCGTTGACCCTTTAGCAAAATCGGTCAGACAAAAGAAAAGAACCTTTGTCGCCTACAGAAATTAAGTCATCGCAAAAAAGGTGGACAAACTATTAAAGGATGGATTCATACAGGAAGTCATCTATCCCGACTAGATTGCCAAAGTAGTATTGGTCAAAAAAAGCAATGGAAAATAGAGGATGTGTGTGGACTTCATCGACCTCAACAAGGCCTACCCTCAAGACAGCTTTTCACTCCCGAGAATAGACGCGTTGGTTGACTCTACTTTTAGGCATGCCCTACTCAATTTCATGGACACATTCTCCGATTACAACCATAAGAATGGAGAAGAGAGATCAAGAGAAGACATCATTCATAACCGATCGAGACACATACTACTACAAGGTCATGCCGTTCAGGTTAAAGAACGTGGGGGGCACTTATCAAAGATTGGTGAATCGAGTCTTTGAGGCACAGATTGGGAGAAATGTGAAAGTTTATATGAATGACATGTTAATGAAAAGTATGGAAGCCAAGAAACACATAAACGACCTAGAAGAAACTCTCTTCACACTAAAAAGGTTCCAAATGAAGCTCAACCTTGCCAAATGCACCTTCAGGGTGTCAGTAGGAAAGTTCCTTGGCTTCATGGTCTTTCACAGGGACATTGAGGGAAATCCTAAGAAAGTCCAAGCTATATTAGATATGAAACCACTGCGGACTATTAAGGAAGTGCAACGACTAGCTGGAAGGGTGATGGCCCTCAGCTGATTCATCTCAAGGTCCATGGACAAATGCTTCCCCTTCTTTCTCCTTCTGAAAAAAGGATTTGAATGGACTAAAGTTGTCAACTGATCATTTCAAGACCTCAAGGAACATATGGCATGTCTACTGAGTCTCTGTCAGACAACATAAAGAGAGGACCTATACTTGTATTTGGGGGTATCAGAGGTAGCAATGAGCTCAGTTTTGGTTCAAGACAAGCACAATCAAATGTCGGTATACTATGTTAGCAAAGCCCTCCATGGAGCATAATTAAGAAACCCACCTTTAGAGAAGTTGGCATATGCGCTCGTAACCACAGTGAGAAGGCTCAGACCCTATTTCCAGGCTTTTCCTGTAACAGTGTTGACCGACCAAGCTCTGAGAGTAGTGTTACAGAAACCAGAAGTGTCGGGAAGAATGATCAAGTGGATTATAGAGTTAGGCGAGTTCGACATTGGTTACCGATCGAGGACCGCCAAAAAAGGGCAAGTACTTGTAGACTTCCTGGCAGAATTAACGCCCGTAGAGTCAGATGAGAGAAATTCCCCAGAGTTAGAATGGACCCTGCACATAGATGGATCTTTCAATGCCTTGGCCAACAGGGCAGGCTGGTCTGTTGCTGACCACCCCTGATGGGGTCGAGATTGAATATGTGATTTGATTTGGATTTAAGGCGACAAACAATGAAGTGGAATATGAAGCATTGATTGCTGGTCTGAAAGCCACAAAGGAAGCAAGAGCTGGACACATTTTTGTCTATATCGATTCCAAGTGGGAAGGGCAAGTGATTGGCAAGTATGAGGCCAAAGAGGATCGGATGCAAGAGTATTTAACTCTGGTGAAGGAGCTCATGTCTCAATTTAAAATTTTCAAAATCCAACACATCCCCAAAAATTAGATCGAGCATGTAGACCGACTGTCCCGATTAGCATCCGATGAAAAATACGTAACGAGATATCGACTGCCAATAAGCCACCCCATTAGACCCAGTACATAAAATGAGATAAGCATATGTGTCTGCACAAATGAGCCTAAAGATGATTGGAGGGCTCCAATCATGCAATTTCTCAAAGCATGAGATCTCCTGCCAAACCAAGGAGAGGCCAAAAAAGTCAAACTCTGAGCCAATCAATATACATTGATAGATGATACTCTTTATAAATGGAGCTTCACCATGCCGTACTTGAGATGCATATCGCCAGCTAAAGCCGACTATGCCATGAGGGAAGTCTACGAAGGGATACATAGAAACCACTCGGGCAGTCAGTCGCTAGTCCACAAACTTATCAAAGTGGGGTACTATTCGCTAACCATGCAGGCTGACTTAGAAAAACTTGTTCGGAGGTGCGGCAGTTGCTAAAGGTTGGCCAACATCCCCCAATAGCCAGTAGAAGAGCTCACGCCCATAACGAGACCATGGCCCTTCGTTCAATGGGGAATAGACATTGTGGGTTCCCTCCCCTTATCAAAGGGGCAAAGGAAATTCCTCACCGTGGTTGTTGACTATTTTACCAAGTGGGTTGAGGCCAAGGCGCTAGCAACGATCACTGAAAGCAATATATGCGACTTCGTTTGGAAGTCTATCATATGTCGGTTCAGAATACCACGGGTAATAATCATAGACAACAGGAAACAGTTCGACAATAAGCACTTCTGAGAATTTTGCTCTCAATTGGGCATTAAGAACCACTTTTCCTCCCCAACACACCCCAATCAAGTGGAAGTGACCAACAGAACTATATTAAAGATAATCAAGGCCAAACTAGAGGCATTCAAAGGACAATGGGTCAACGAGCTACTGGGGGTCTTGTGGGCCTATAGAACTACTCCCTAGGGCCCCACAGGGGAGATGCCTTTCGCCTTAGCCTTTGGTAGTGAAATGGTCATACTCGTGGAAATTGGCATGACAAGTCTGAGGACTCAAAGACCACAGACCGAGCAGGCAGAGAGAGAGCTACGACTGAGCCTAGACCTGTTAGGGGAGAAAAGAGATGAAGCCTCCCTTCAAATGGCAACATACCAGCAAAGAATGATGAAGTATCACAACTTCAAGGGACTTTGACAATGAAGAGCTTGTTCTCCAGAAGGAAAGCATAGCAACACAGATCCCGGGCAATTGCAAGTTGGGACCCAACTGGGAAGGGTCCTACTGAGTGACCAAGTCCACATGGAATGGGACCTATTACCTGGAAACCATGGAAGGAAAGCTCCTACCTCGACCATGGAACATTGAACACCTAAAAAGGTATTACCAATAGACATGTAATTCTAATTCTAAAATAATAAACTTATCTACTGTCATGTGTAATACAAGAGCATTCCACAACTAAGATCCCAAGCGGTGTCGAAAAAATAGACCAAGTCCAATAAAATGACCATCGGTCTGAAAAGACGTTCTACAATCAAAGTCCCGAGCTATGTCAAAAATATGGACCAAGTCTAGTAAAACGACCCTTAGTCTACAAAGACATTCAACAATCAAAGTCCCGAGCAGTGTTGAAAAAATGGACCAAGTCCAGTAAAACGACCCTGGGTCTACAAAGACATTCTACAATCAAAGTCATGAGCGGTGTCAGAAAAATAAACCAAGTCCAGTAAAACAACCCTCAATCTACAAAGACAAGGTCCCGAGCGGATTCAAAAAAATGGACCAAGTCTAATAAAATAAACAACAGTCTACAAAGACGTTCTACAATCAAAATCCTGAGCAATGTCAAAAAAATGGACTAAGTCAAGTAAAATGACCCTCGGTCTACAAAAATGTCCTACAACTAAAATCCTAAATGGAGTGTCACATAAAATGACCCTCGGATCGTGAAAGCTTTATAATAGACTCAAAAATTAAGTGTTGACGATCATCCAGGTCAAGCCTAACACTACTGAGCGATTCATAACAAGAACTGCGAGCCACTTAAACAAATGAACGATCTACAAAGTTATATTGTATCAAGTATTTATGAGAGCTACGACATGCAATTAAAAAGGAAAGTCTATTGATTAAAAGTCGGTGTACAAAAAGAAGAAAAAGAAAGGACCCTCGGTCTACATAAAATAAAAAAGAAAAGAAAAAGAGAGAAGCCTTATCCTCAAGAGGTTGTGTCGTCCTTCTCCAATTCCTCCTCAACTCCCCTGGTGGCCTCGGGCCCAACAGAGTCGGACTCGGCATCAACCTTAAACATCAAAAGCTCGAGGTCAGGGCGCACTGACAGAATCCAGCTACGGAGGGCCTCAAAGCCACTTATGAATTACTTTAATGTCTTGTCATTGAAAGTGTCGAATCACTGATAGGCGACGACCACCTGCTTAGCAACTCTCTCCTTCTCTGCTTCCCAACTGGCCCTCAGCTCGTCCAAGGACCTCTGTAACACAACGGCCCCAACCTTCTCCCTTTTGAGCTGGTCTCAAACCTCCTCCAGGGAAGACTCAATACCCTTCAGTTTATTCTTAGCCTCGACAAGCCTCCTCGCCAGTGTCGATCGGTCAGAATTAGCCTCGAACAGCTTCCTTCGAAGCTCGCCAACATAAGCATCCGAACCAAGTTGACGACTTAAGAGAGAAACCACCTTCGTCAGCACCTATAAACAGATGGAGAGAAGTTCAATAACAGATAACTAATGACAAATACATATATGAACGGTAGAAAGAAAGTGCTCATGGCCAAGGCGCTCGAGCTGAGGCCCTTGAAGCTCTCCATGTCACCATTGGAGAGCATCGAGTGAAGGTGGGCGACCGCTCGATCTTCATCAACAAGCAAGGAAGGAGGAGCCTTTTCCTTACCCTTAATAGAAGACCTTCCCGAAGTATAAAAGGGGAGGTCATCAACGCACTCATCAAAAATGGGTGCGGTGTCCAATGTCGCCTCGAGGTTGACAATGGAAGAGAGAGGCAGAGTGGCTGGAGTGAGGACCGTGGTTGGAACCTCACCTGGTTTGGCCTTCCCAGCCGAGCATTGGTGGGAAAACTTTGGCTTCTTATGCAAGCTGTCGGTAGCACCTTTTGAAGAGACCCTCACCAAAGAGGCCATTAGTGGTCTAGCAGACATATCTACAAAAAAATAAATAAATGAAACCAAAAATAAAGTGTGAATGACCTGGCTGACCGACAGGCACGGCAGAGGGACCAGATGAAGGAAGTTTTGGGCCGAATAAGTAAGAAGAAAGTGACTCCAGATTTACTAACAAAGAGTAATCCCGCACTGGATGTGCAAAGGCACGATCCAACCTTGAGAGCTCAGCCTCAGACAATGGACGCTTAGCCAAGGCTACAAAAGAAATTGAGGCAAGTGAATTAAACCGATTGAATGAAAAAGGGACAAGGAAAGCTAAGATGACAAAGAGTTACCTGCTCTATGTGGCTCTCCCCAGATCTTGGAGACTGTGTAGACTAGGTCGATAGGCACCTCCCACCAACAGGACTCCCATCCATCCCCAGAAACAAAGAAAAACTTCTTTTCTAACCTCTGTTCAAAGTTGGAAGATCGGTGATCAATGTTTGGTCAGGGGTCTGAGCAGTAAAGCACCACTACCTCAAATGTAGCTCCACTACCTAAAATAGTAGAGAAATTTGAGGATGGTCATATGATCCTGACCGCCATTGCATGTAGGCCATAACACCATACCTGTGACCAGGATCCTCCACCCGTTAGGCATGACTTAGCCCAAGGCAAGGCGAAGGTGTGAGAGAAGTTGATGAATGAATAGAGGAATGGTGAAGCGAAGACCAGCTTCCAACATTGCCTTAAAGATAAAGACTTCATTTTAGAGATAGACACAAGCCCACTCGTCAGAAGCAAGAACTCTCAGAATAACCAACTCGCTTATCTAAACTCGCAAATCCCTAAGTCAAGACTTAGACACTGTCGAAGCGATGTCCCTAGCAACATACAGAACACCGACAAAATAAGACCACCTAATCGGCTCGGAGAGTTGAACCAAGTCAGGAGCATCCTCTCGAACCAGATTATCATCCAGAGCCATAACGGACTCTGAAGAGTCAGACTAGGTACTCATGCAACCAAGGGTGTATATAATGCCAACCAAGGGACCGAGGATTTCTAAAACCCCGTCGAGAACACGACTCAAGAAAGAGGACTTAAACTCCAAGACGTTCAAATTGGGTGGCAACTGATGAGTATGAAGGTAGTAGCATAAGCGGGTCAAGTGAAACCCTAGTGGAGCCCCTGTAGGATCCAGGGTCGAACACTGAGAAAAAGAGGGGTAGAGACTCAGGAGAATGACAATCTAACCACAATGAGGATGAAAAAGAAAAAATAAAGAAAAAAGAAAAAAAATACATACCTACAAGAAAAGAAACAACAAGGTACGGAGGGAAGAGAATACCTTCCAACAAGTGCTCCGATGAGCAACACAAATCCTTAAGTACGGAATGAATGTGAACGGTATGAGCAACACGAACACAGCTCTGGGAATGCTTTAAATGCAAATGGGAGTTCAAGAGAGCAATGGCGCCTCTTTATAAGCTCCCTAGATGCTCACTGACCGTTGGATGATCTGAATCAACCCCCTTCGTTAGATGAGCGCATGATTTGAGGTGAAACAGCAGCGGATGTGATGCACCGCGTCACCATCAATGGCGTGGGGTTCAAAAAAGGCAGCACTGAAGAGCCGACAAGTCAATCATCTCTGGCGACCCTTCAGATTCTCAATGCCCGCTCAGACCAGTGGACTAGGGAATGGGGGCAGATGATGATGAGGAATTTGGCCCGAGTGGGCCTAGCCGATCAACGAAACGAACCACCTTGACTTAACCAATTTGCGGGGTGAGCATCCAATCAGTGATAGGATCATTTGAGTACTGGGTAGACTAAAATCGAGCCAATCACTTCAGGAAAAGCACAACGATCCTAGTAGTCATGACGCCTAAAAAAACATATGATAGACCGAGGATAAGTAATAAACAATCGAGATAAATGGACGACAGACGCATGGTTGTCCCTGGTAACCGAGCAGCATAATGATTAAGTTGACCAAAGTGCTAGTAACACCAAACTAACCGAGTGATGGGTGTCGACCGCCACCGGGACAGAAAAGCAGTTACCAAGCGCAGAGTGACGCAGAGGAACAATCAATCTGACGCTGACACATGCACCGTTCACCCACATTCCTCTAACTAACTTAAGGAATATTCCTAACAAGGACCACACACTTGTACGGAGCCCAGATCCACAACCCGTAACCACCTGAAAAGCCCCAATATAAAGAGGGGAACCTCTAAGACAAGGTATGAAAAAATAACCTAAAAAGAGAATAAGAGAGATTTTGGAGAGATGGCTACTGACTTGAGAGTCAAAAGGGGTGTAGGCCAGTGCCACACCGACGCTCTTAACCATCTTTTTGTAGGTGCAATCCAACAGTAGGTTCCAGATCAAAGGCAACCAAAGGACCATTTTGGTGAGTCAAGATTCGATGTCATCAATATATATACACATGGACAATTTAACTTGTCACACGGGTCCACAGACCACTACCCAAGCAAGAAACTCCATAGTACATTGCATATAATTAAAGGGATTCGACCCGGAAGATAGATGCCATAGCCACCCTAACACAAGCATTGGCATGCCTAATTTTTTAATAACAATTTTTTCTCAATCTTTACAAATTATTATGTATAGAAAATATTGAGCATTTGTGAACATGATACACATTAATACCATCAAAGGCATACATGTTGCACATCATATCAAAAAATTCATTTGGATTATTCAAACAATGGGCCATCTCTTTGACAGGATGCAGTTTTTAAAGATCATGCATCATGAAGATCAGTCATCCTCCGTTATCTAATTTGTATGACATTGTTCTTGCTAGTCCAGAGCCAATTTCATCCAAGACATCTATCTTCATGACCATTAC
The DNA here is from genome assembly GCA_025762735.1 of Platanus orientalis. NCBI lineage: Eukaryota > Viridiplantae > Streptophyta > Magnoliopsida > Proteales > Platanaceae > Platanus > Platanus orientalis. Next base: position 22,565 of record JAOXJP010172482.1, read on the forward strand.
TTATGTTCTAACAATAACCCTTGTTGAGACACTTTACTTGAGCTTAGTTCACTACAAGTTTGTTGAACGAGGGCACTTTCCCTTAGCCTTGTCTGCATTCCCCTTGTTTGTGATGTCTACCAGAATTACATGGTCAACACAAACTTTATGTATTGAATAAACACAAAATGTAAAGACAAATTACAATTTATACAGTAAAACTCTCCTTGTTTACATCCTCTACGCAAATATGAGGGCTAGACAACATACTTCTCACTTCAAATGTGTTAGGATAGAGTTTTCTTCACTCCGTCCATTGCCCTTTATTAGCAGTTTACATCCTTTGTGTTGATATAGAAAATTGTGAATGCTCCCTTTTTTGTGATTAATCACAAATATTCCAATCAAAATTCAGTTGCAATTCCAGTTGTGAATGAATTCGTGGAATTGAAAGAAAAAAAATTTGTTATATTAAGCTTGAATCTCAAGTACATGTCTCCATCTAAAGCAAAAATAGAGTAGTAATAACTCCAAAAATCTATTGAAACCAATAATTCATTGGTAAAGTATCCAAATCACCCACATAATAAAAAATAAAAAAAACAATCCTAATACATCAAGGACACTAAGTCTCTCTTAGTCTCCAATACTTCACATAACTCTACCCTAAAATCAAGGGATCAGATAAGAGAATGAAAGTAAACAAGACTCTCCAAGCTGAAGCAAGATTCAATCTTAGTTGTTGATCAAGCACAAGATAGTCTCGGACTTGGAATTTAGTTGAAAGAATACACTTTAAATACAACAAGGACTTTGGATCAAGCTAAAGTGATAGACTTCATTATCAAGAAGGATTATCAAAATACATCTATAAATAGTCTAATGCTCCACACGTTGAGGGATCTTTTGAAAATATTTTTAACACTATTGAAAATCTTTTAACACTAGATATCCCTCCCTACCAAGTTTTTTCTTGCACAGGGATCAAGAACCAAGTATGAACAACTCAAGAACTAGAGGTTTTCAATTGCACTAGTAGGGTATACATGGTAATAAGTTAATCTCGTTATTTTTTGTTGAAGTTATAAAGTTCAAAGAATCGAATCATGTCAATGTACACTTTTCTTACATATCAAATACATAAAATATATTTCTTTAAAGTATTTTTCTTCATGGTAATTTATTTGAATATTCCAAAAAATATTAATTTTAAATACTTTTTCATAAAAATTCAAAACTTAAATTACAATACTCCCTTAATCACCATATGTAATTCAAGGATTTAAATCGATGAGATTAAAGAAAAATATCTCAATTAAGCAACCAGATACAAGATGTAAATCTAGCCCAGTCTCCACACCTACTCTAGAGCTCTCCAAGCTCTCACTACTTCAGAAAAGTTATAAGACCCTCTTGAACTTGGATAACTCTATTTAAAAAGTTTTTGAGAAGCCAAAGATATCCTAGGGTGTGAGATTCTTATCCTTAAGTTATGGGGCCCAGCATCCTTAATTAAGTCAAACTGCATTACAGAAACTGTATTTCTTATTAATTACAAACTACCACAACCCTATTGTAATAATCCATATAACATAATGCAACTGAACTCCAAATATAAGAAAGTAACGATGAGGCTCTTCTTTATAGATATTTCATGATTGTATCATTCTACTGTACAATATTCTTTAATGACCCTCAAAAATCAATGTCTATCCCCTTTGATCATTAGAATATGATCTTTGGGAACTTAATGAATCGATTGGAGATCTAAAATATTTCTTTCATGAAATATAATATTTCTTAATTTCATTAAATATTTTTCAAAATAAACCTATTTACTATAATAAAGTAATAAAATCATATGAAATATAATATTTCTTAATTTCATTAAATATTTTTCAAAATAAACTTATTTACTATAATAAAGTAATAAAATCATTTGACAAACTCTTTATCAAAAACCACTAGTATTATCAATCAAATCACATGTCCTAAACTAAACATATCTTTCACTCAAGGTAGTGGATTCTTTATTGGGCATTTGTACTCTCTCAATTATCATGTTGACTATTCAAACAACCCATGGTATAGCCACCAATTTTACATCATTGGTTGATAGATCAAACAACCAATAGGATAACTTTGGGAAATGCAAATCCCTCAGATCTAAGGACAAATCTATAAATCATAACAACATTTATCCTAACAGTGAAGTTTTACTAAGTGTGTTTATAATGAATCCATTTTGTGCATTTATATGATGTAGTACATGTAAACTTGGAATCCTACTCCAGTAACTGTGATTATTTCACTCCATTATATGACAGCTCTACATGTAACAGGCGCCCTACAAGTAATGTGTTTAGCATCACCTACAACTATAAAGTTTTAGGTTTAGAAGAACTAGATTATTAGATCTCTCTATACATTCCAAGGTGTCAAACATACTACTATGTTACCTGAGGCCCACATTTCTCATCGCAAGAGATCAAACAATTACCCTTATAAAAAAAAAAGAAAAACATGTGATGATGGAATAAAAAATAATCTTTATAATTTAATAAATAAATAAATAAATTTTATTTAATGCGAATTCCTTTATCAAGACACATAATTCCAACAATCTCCCACTTATCCTCAAATCCAATTACTAGTCGGTTTAGTATTACTAGTTGGTTTAGTACCCATCTAAATTATATGTGCATCTAATGCCTTTTATAGTATCTAAGTCACAGGTCTACAAACTTATCTAAGGAAGCAATCCTAGCGGTGAAGATAATTTCACCACATTGTGTAATAGACAACTAAAATGAGGGAACAACATTAAGTTCTATAAAGAACCAGTGTAACTAAAATAATCTAACTAACTTTCATTGCTTGAGTAGTTTTAATCAAAGGTTGTCTTTGTGAGAGAGTAATTAACAATCTTAGATTTTTGAGAATAGAAATTATTCCTCCCACGAAAACAATGAACTAACTAATAGATTTAGATATGTGATTTAAATGGCCAAATTCAACAAAAAAAATTGGTGTTGCATTTTGCAATGACTTGATCTTTTCTAAGAACTAAATCCTAAGTACTTTAGTATTTGGGTGGCTTTCCTTCACTTTGATCTTCACACTTGAAGAACTCTCTTTGAGAAAAACCTTTGTAAGGAGTTTTCAAAACATAAAAGAGTCCTTTAATTATAGAGGCATGGGTATTTATAGACTATATTGCTTTAAGCTTGGTGAAAAGCCTTTTCTTCCACCTATAAAATTAATCCTTATCTTAATTAAATAAAGTCCATTCAAACTTTTATTGAACTTTTATTTATTCTTTTGAGAAGAGATTGGAGGGGACCCAACCACTTCTCTTGTGTTATAGGTTGTCAACCTATGCAACCTATTCTTATCTTTATTGGTAAAACCCAATAAGAGATACATTTTATTTTATTTGAACTTTTATCTCTTCTTTTGGAAAGAGATTAGATGGAATCCAACTATTTCTCTTGGGTTATTAGTTCACTATTGGGCTTAGAATACTTAGGCTTGTGGTCCATGGGTTATTGGTTATGAATACAAACCCATGTTTGAAATGAACTTGTTTGGGTTTAGAGGCAATTGGGGTCTTTAGAGACCCTTTTGTAATTTTAAAGGATGCAAACTTTTATTTGTAATTTACATAAATTTTAGGTGCCTATAGACATATACGGTTTAGAAAATAAAGTTTGGATATCATAAAATCCCAACCATTGGATAATGTGGTCTCATTTCCTCATTATAAGAAGTGCATTACACTTTTTACCCAAAAAAGAAAGAAAAAAGTGTGGGGGAGGGGGTTGTGGGTGGCTCTAAGAAGAGATATAAGTCTTGAAGAAAATGACCTCCAAGCCATGCCTTCAACAGCATACATGATTATTGTACATGTACTTTGTCTTTTTTCAACAATTTGAAGACTTTAGTTGCATCAAAGATTTGCTTAAGGCGACAATTACTCCAATTCAAAAACTGTTGTGATTGGCACTACAAGAAATCTGGCCTTTTCCAACGAATTTTCTTATGTTGTAATTAAATTCGCTGCAATAGGTAGGCTTTTGCAACGAAAATCATGTCGTTGCTACGTTATAAGATCGATTTTTGATG
>JAOXJP010172483.1:0-12643 GCA_025762735.1 Platanus orientalis
AGAAGAGGAAGAAAATTGCAAAGCTTCATCAACCCTAGGCAAGGTAAGCCTAAACCAAGTTCAAATTCACTCCCTCCCTTCAATATATGTCAATTATCATGTTGTTATGTTGAACATTTCATGCTACAACTTTGTTCTAACTCGGGTTACATGGTAAAAGCTGTTGTTCAATTTTTTACCAATTATCATGCTACTTTATTATGATTTTTGTAGAGGTCTGATTAATCCCAAATTTGACTATGTTAGACTAGACATATACATGATATGCTATATTTAATTTCATGAATTTATGAGTTGTGGAAGGGCTCGAGATGGCCTCCCAAACAGACCCTAAAAACTAGATCTTTTAAGACCTAGCTTTGGTGAATATTTGCTGATTTTTGTTTGAACTTTCTATACATGATTTGATGCCCAAATTTTTATATGATGTTCATGTATATATCCCTTGTTATCATGCTTAATTTTAGAATTTTTACAAAACCCTAAGGACTCTAAAATTGAGAAATCCAATTGTTGGATTTTCTCCTAGTAACTAACGCCTGATTTTTAAGTGAATTAAAAATCAGGTGTTAAACAAACAGGTGTCAGGAGAAAAATTAGGCGTTGAGATTTGGGACCCACCCCAAGGAATCCTGATTCTTCTTCAGCCCTGTCCCACGGCCAAAATAGCTTTTGAGATTCACTTATGTGCATGTGCACCTCTGTGGGCCCTTATTTCTATCCCAACGCCTAAATCTAGGTGTAAGCATTGGAGTGAATTTTACGCATTAAGCCTGGATTTAAAATGATGTTTTTAAAAAATTAGTTAAGTGTGAGTCCACCCTAGGGTTAGTGTAAAGACTCTAGAGAAACCCCACCCCTTTGAGCCCCACTTTGGTGGCTCAAAAACCTAAGTTGGTTGTTGGTTTAGCACCCAACACCTGAATTTCCCCTGAATTAAAATTCATGCATTAAAAATGCAGGCGTCAGACTAAAAAATAGGCATTAGGTTTGTAACAAATGATCATATGGCCTACTTTAAGAGATCTTATCTCTACATGGCCTATATCCAAGATCCCTAGGGTTACACAGTGCAACCCTAGGAAACTTTCCTCAACCCTAACCACGGGTCCCATAGTGCTGGGACCCACTAAACCTTTCCAAAAGATTGAACAACATGTTGGTCTAATTAGCTTTCCTAATACCTAATTTTCACCCTGAATTAAAATTCAGGCATTGAGATGAAAAAAAGGCGTTAAGCCTGTAGGACAGAAGAAAAAAAAAAGAGTTTCTTCCCCTTGCTTTTCCTTCCATTAGGATTAACACCTAACCTTAAGGTACCAACTAGTAAACCATTTGGAGGGGCCCATCACCCCCTTAAAGACCTAACCTTTAAGGGGTCTCCAACAATTAGAATAAGAAAAATTAAGGAATAGTTTATGGATTGTTCATAAGTCAACGCCTGATTTTCACACTGAATTAAATTTAGGCGTTGAGAGTAAAAACAGGCATTAAGACTGAGAAAACTCAGTAAGCTTATAATTCAGCATTAACAAAGCATGGACATTGATATACAACTAAAACTTGTATGAATGGGAGAAGCAGCTCTAAAAATGTGGGTATTTGGGGTGCCTAACACCTTCCCCAAATACAACCAAACAACTTACCCTAAATCTCAAGAACACAGACCAGTACTAGGAGTTAAACCCTATACCTTTGGGTCCAGACTTCTCCTCTTCCACAAAGAGGAGAACCAATGTCCAACCCCATCAGTTAAACTCAAATTAGTGGTGACTCCAAAGCAAAGCCCAACCCTCGCACCGAAGAAGGGGGTCGGCACCAAGCAAGCTAATGTGGGTGCCCCCAGTGTCCACAAAATGGCGACTCCACTAGGGATATTGTTTAATCTCTACAAGTTCAAATCTTAGTTTTATGTCAAATACATGCTCTCACATGTCTACTTGCTTTATCATATGCCTACTTACTTTTTCACATGCCTACTTGCTTTGAATTAGACTTAGGTCACTTTATTAGTTAGTTAGGATAACACTCCATCTTTAACAATTACTCCAAATTGTCATGCATAGGATAGAAAATATGCTCACATAGCTTTAGGGCAGCTTGAATTAGTTAGTAGGACCAAAATTCACATTTAAACAACTTCTATGCAACACATCTCTATTATTTTATACTTTACACAAAATGAGTCTGAGGACATGACATTGCACCAATACATCACTCTCATAAGCCCTTATCTAGGTCATTACCCACCAATGAACAGACATTGGATCACCACATAGAATGGGAACAACGTTTGAGCAGTTGTTGTTATGTCAGTGCGGCCATTCCAAGTTACCCAAGCTAGTTACCTCTTTATGATCTAATCTTTTTCGGGGAGGTGTTTCGACTGGTACACTTTATCTTTTAGACTCTGAAAAAGCATGCATATTTAGTCATTTTCAGGTTAGAGTTATTTAGGCTATACTCAATAGCTTAGAGGTCTAGCTTTAGATTGTTTGCCGTGATTTTGATTGATTGCTTACATGATTGATTAAATGGAACCAGGAATTCATGTCCGACTTTATAGAATTAGTCCAAATTATTTTTAGATAAATAGGTCTGGATTTTACCTTCTTGTTTAAATTTGAATATATCTCACCCCTTTTGCATAATATATGTAAACGCTATAACATAGATTGCATAGACATTCCACAAGTAGAGTGACAAATAAACCAAACCATGAAAGAAATAAAGAAAATGAATAAAAGCCATCCTCAAGCAACTAAAATGTATAACTAATCTGATGTCCAAAACATCCTCCAAGTAAACAAAATAAAAACTTCAAAATATGTCTAAAGTCATCCAAAGTTAACATGTACAACCCATCAACCAAAATTGTTTAATTACACCCCCTCAATGAATAAAGAAGAGAAAATAATAAAAGAAGTCTAGTCCTTAGTCAATCATCCGAGCTGTTACCCACGTAATCCACTGTCCCCTTCTTAGCCCTTTGCTTCCCCTTCCTAGAGTATGAGTAATCAGCGCCATATCGAACTCTTTCATTACCACAGGGTGGAACAATAGCACATCTCGGTACAATCTGAAGAGGACTATCATCAACCTGTAGAGGAGCTACCTTCACCACACTATTGGGTACCAGTGCGGTTTGCACCTCAGGCTCTCCCCCACTTTTGGGCTCTCCCATCACCTACTCTCCCTTGGCCTCAGGCTCTCCACCAGTCTTAAACCCTCCCATAATCTGCTCCCCACCGATCTCAGACTCTCCTATGGGCTACTGTCTCTTAGGCTGCTCTCCCCCGGTCTGCTCTTCCCCTGGTTGCTCTACCTCGGGCTCAATAGAGGGCATTTCGGTGTCCTCAGCAACACCTCCTGTCTCCCCTAGAATGGGGACCTGTCTTTGTAAACATTAAAATAAGACACATGTCAAAACTTAAAAGAGAGAGAGAGAGAGGAGAAATGCTTAAAAGAAAATCAAACAACCTCATATCTTACCTCCTCCGTAGTCGCCCCTTGGGTCGCCTTCAAGGCGACAACCTCAGTCAGGTGGGCCTGATGCTTTTGCCCCATTAGAGCAAAACATCTCGCTAACTTTTAGAGGGCACTGAGGTACACCTCCCTAGAAACCTGCATAAATACATAACACTATCAATTAAAATGCACAAAATTTTAAACTTAAACATTCAAAACAAAATAAAAAACTATACCTGAGTCATCACCTCGGGAGGCACCCAATCCTCAGGGAGCTCGGCCTTTGGCAAAGGCTCATCGATGACCTCATCCTCTAGATCAGTCATAGGCACCACCTCAGGGATCAAGCTCATCAAGTCTGGCTTTGCAGGGAGAACCCTCCTTATTCTCCCTCTCTGGGCATGAGGTGCTGGCTCCTCTGCCGGTTGTGCTTCTGTTGCCTGTTAAAAGTCAAACAAATAAATATTAAAAGATCAAAAGAGAGTAAAGGACAAAGTAAAAATGTTTTTCAAATGAATAAACTTACCTGAGCCTCAACAGGACCACCTAATGACCCACAAGTCTGAGTGGCCCACCACTCGCCATAATTCCTGGTCTAGTCCAAGAACACAGAGGCCTCAACACCCTCCTCCCCTCTACCAGTCGCTCCCTCTGTATCAATCACCCGTGGAGGTGAGCGTGGGACTACAAATTCCTCCACTCCACCCCCAACCTGGCACCAGCACCTCTGTCCGAGGTACATGGTGATCTCGCCTAAGGCCACCAACAAGATCCTCTGATGAGACCAACCCCAAGCAGAGGTCTGGATTAAAGCATCCCCCTCCTCTAAAGCCCAACATGTCCATGGGTACCATTTAACCTACATAAAATACATTAGAAGTTAGACAATGATTTGAAAAAAAGAGGAGAGAAATGAAATCAATTAAGTAAGTCAAAAGTTTTGTACTCACCCGATTAGTAGTAAGGAGATCTAACTCATGTCGAAAACCCAAAATGGATCTCTGAGTCTTGTGGTGGGTGTGGGCAAACTTTCACCTCGCCACACAGGGGAAGTGAAATGCCTCCTCAGCCCTCCACCTAGGGGCCAAGGGAGGGAAATGCTCGTAACACCACACCAGTAAAAAAAAGAGAGAATCAAGTCATATATGTTATCCAAATTCAAATTAAAGAAGACAAGTTAAAATAAAAGATAAAAAAGAAGAGAAAGACAGTGAACCATACATCACACAAGAAGTACAGCCCCACAAAAACAAGAGGGCCCTGCCTAGAGGAGATCTTGCTCATATTGGAGTACATCCACCCGAGGGCGGACCTATCCCAACTCCATGTGGCCACCAGGCCTAGCTTCTCCAAGGTCGGCAGCAAGTGGAAGTAAACTCTATCACTCTTCCCATAGAAGATAAAGCGAGTCAGCATGTAGATCAGGAAGGTTCAGGTGGAGAATGCAATCTTTGCTGGTGAGCTCTGGTCGGTAGCCTAGACGTAGTCGTTCTCAAACCAGGATGGGAGGACACCCTTGGTGCCCTTGTAGTAGGTAACGGGTTGCAGCCCTATGCATTGAGCTACCAACTCTGGGTCAAAATCCTCCAAGCTTGGTGGAGGTGTGCCGTCCAAAGAAAGCCTCATCATCATAAAGAGGTCTATCGGGGGCATCCCGATCTCTCCCATTAGAAGGAGGAAAGTGCGCGTAATGGGGGACCACCTCTCTACTAACGCCATAAGAAGAGCTCTATTGGCATGCACTACTAGCAAGCTTAGAAAATGGCCAAAGCCCATGGCCTTCATTCGGTTTTGGACTTGGGAACACATCCTCCTCCACAAGCTTAAAACCCCAGACCAAGAGCCGTGACGCTGCACTCCCCCTCTAGCCTACAAGGTAAAAACATGTTAAAATGTTTTAGAACAATGTTTAGGAACAAAAAGAATCAAAAACAAATAAAGAAGAAGCAAAACTATGGCAAAATAGAAAATCTGTCTCTCAGACCTAACGCCTGTTTTTTAGGCCAACACCTGATTTTCAAGCCAACGCCTGTAATTTAGAGCAGTAATTTTCATGTGTTGAAAACCCAAAAATCACCAAAAAACTTGTGAAAAATTATTCTAAATCATTCCTAAATCAATTTTGAAGCCATATAATTCCATTCAAATGATTTAAAACCTATAAAGACAATGCAATCCAAAGAGAAATGCAAAAACAAATAAAAACATCAAATCAAAATCAAGGTATTCAAAGCAAATAAAAAACTCATAAAAAGTAAAAAAAGAAAATTCATAAACAATTCAAAAACTCACCTCATCCACCACAAGGTTCTTCCATAAAGCCTTTTCTTGTGCTGAGTGAAGCAGGAAGTGGTGACTTGATCCTCCTTGACTCATTGTTGATGATGAAAAAGGGGAATTTTTGTCAAGAAAATAGAAAAAAATAGTAAAAAATGTTGTAGGGACCTCTCCTACAATTTGTAACTGAAAAAAACAAGTTGAAACATAAAAACAAAGACCCAACCACGGGTCATTTAAACTTGTAACTGCTTTCAATGCCTGATCGTGCTCCCAATGCCTATTTTTTAATTTAATTAACAATCAGACGTTGAGGCAAAAATCAGGTGTCAAGCATTTTTGCCTATAACTGTTTTAACGCCTAATTGTTCTCTCAACGCTTGAATTTTAATTCAATTAAAAATCAGGCGTTGAGGCAAAAAATGGGCGTTAGGCTTAAATTATGCAGAATGTTATTTTTGGCTATAAAATGACATTTCTAACCCTGTGTTCATGCTTATAGTTATAGACATAACTCACAGATCGGTACAACTGGATGCGTACTCTACCACCTCCATGAACTTCGTGAATGCCCCAATTGCCCTTCTTCCTGAAGAATGGGAAATTTGGAAAAATCAAAGCCGGCTAGGGGCAACATTATCATTAGCCCAAGTCAATCTGGATTGGTCACTGATAGAAGTAGCCATTTCCTTCTGGGACCCGACATCCATGGTTTTTCGCTTCGGAGAACAAGGGCTCACATCCACTATTAAGTAGCTCGAATCCTTCTTAAGCTGGGAACATTGTCTCAACAACAGTTCCATAATTCTGATTCATAAGCTTAGCTATTTGAAAAGCTTTCATGCATTGGAAATCTCCAAAGCCTCCCTACCCAAGGAAGCCATAGGAGAATATTTGCACTGCCCTTTCAACCTTTCATTAGAAAAAGTTGGCGACTTCGACAACCCCGTCAAGTTCAAAGCATTCACTTTAGTTGTTCTAGGACAACTTCTATTATCACATAGCCACCATCACATCAATGCTGTCTTACTCGATATCTTAGATCAGCATCTACAGAAGAAGACGCTCGCACCTGTGATCATCTCAGAGACTATCTCTAGTCTCTCACATTGTGCCCGACATCCTAGAGGGCAACTATATGGTTGTCCAACATTCTTACAAGCTTGGTTATGAGAACATCTATTTATCCTTGCATCTTTTCAGGCTTATGTGCCATGAGATCTAGCTCCAGCATAGATCCATATCAAAATCCGACCTTTGCCAAACAAAGTAACTACATTAGGTTATTAGAAGCTACTAGCTGCCATGCTTCCTGAACAAATTACTTGGTGTGTCATGTGGTACAAAGAACGCTATCCACTCTTTGCCACCCAAGACCGCACATACATGGTTATCACGAGAGTCCACTAGAGCACTCCCTATGTACCCATACACGTTCTCCGGCAATTGGCACTTAGGCAAGAATTCTTCGAATTCCCTACGGTCTTTGAAGACATATGTAAGCTTAATCACCGTATGTCTAATCATACACAGTCTATATTAGCTGCTCTATGGGATAATTCACACACTAAAGTCTTAGGACATCCACATCTAGTATTTACAAAGACACAAGCCATGACACCAGCATATGAGCATTAGCTTTTGCATAAACCTCCTCTACAATCTGCTACACCTGTAGCATCTGCTTCTTCAAACAAGAGGCCATGCACCGAACCAACATCTTCATTACATACAGAGCATTCTTACACTCAAGCAAAGTACTAGCAAGCACTAACAGATATAGCCCAGGAGTGGGCTTCACATGCCCAAACCAAGGCTACCTTAGAAGATGAGACACTTTTGCATACAGAGGCCGAAGTCTCACGTGAGTGTATCCAACATTGGAATGAAACTCAAGTAGAGCTCATTCACTCCCTGAAGAGTGAGCTTAATGACAGTAGGATTTCCCATGAAGACTTGGGACTCAAGATAATGCGCAGCAATAGCATAGCTTTTATGCAGGATCAATGGATACAATCATGGGTTTTCAAGCTAAGAGAACATATCTTCTCTTTGGGCTATGAACCAGTGCCACTTCCGCCACTTACTACAGTGCCTATCTTTAGATTTTCATTTTATGATATCTTTTTGATGTATTGGGGTGAGTACCCCCTCCTTTTGTAATCATTTTCCAATATATATAATGTACAAATTTTTGTTTCAAAAAATCATATAGTTGGTTAAAGGACATAAATTCACTTATATGACATATGCACCTGTAAAACACCTAGTTATCAATTATGAATGAATGTAAAGAATGAATCTTGCAAATTAATAAAAATGAACCTTTCTTTTCTTCCAACTCAGTTAAGCAAGTTACAATTGCTCCCCTAGAGACTCGATTACAGAAGCGAAAGAAGGCACAATGTAGCAAAGCTATGGTCGAAAAGTCATCACCTCCTCTTGCCACAAACACTACACCTCTTACCCTCCCAGAGGTATCTACGGGAAATCCACTTCCTGCTAACACCCCCTCAGATGGATTTAAATCAGAAGTTAAGTGATTAATGGGTGACTTCATGTCCCGACATGGGTGGACATCCACCTCAAAGACTGATCAATCCTCTTCATCACCCTTTAACCAACCAAACACTAGTGAGTAGCCTCGAATTCATACCCTCACCGAGTTCAAGAAGCTGATGTTCGAATATCTGATGAAGCAAGGAGGGCCTCACAGTCAAAGCACAATATCTGCTACAACCTCCTAGCACTGTCGAGCATACTTTGCCACATGGCTCATCATACATACAAGGCCCCACCTATGTCACGACCCCGCTCTGAGCCACAACTACACACATAAGGCTAGAGCATTAGACCTTATTTGACCTCAAAGAGCAGTATGAGCCCTTGACATCAAGCAAAAAGGGAAAGGAGAAGGATGAGACTAGTGTACAGATAGCTAAGCTTACAACAGAATTGGAATTAATGAAGGGGGGATAGTTCTACTTCTCTATGGACTTTAAGGATCTTTGCATCCACCCCAGAGGTGTGCTACCACCAAACTTCCAAATGCCACATGTTGAGAAGTACTATGGTACTACTTGCCCCAGGATGCATCTCCGCATGTATTGTAATGCTAAGTTCTAGTGAGGACATGATGAGCAGATCTTGATCCAGATGTTTGGCCAGAGCCTAGAGAGAATCCAGGGAAATGGCTGGCAAGCTAAGAGAAGAGAAATATCAGTACATGGAGAGCCCTGACACAGTCATTCCTTAATCATTACAGATTTAACCTTGAGTTACTCCCAACCAGAGAAGAAGTTGAAGGAATGAGACCAGCCTTAGGAGAAAGTTTCAGGGATTTTGCCTATAATTAGAGATTGAAGACCTCCAACCTAAAACACCTTATGTCTGAGGAAGACATGATATCAAATTTCATAAGGACTTTAGGTCCTAGTTACCAGCTGATGATCCTGACCGCAACACAGAGTAACTTTGCCAAGGTTGTCGATAAAGACGTAAAAGTGGAGTTGGCTATCAAGGCAGGGTTAGTACATGATGCATCAGTTACCCCTGCTAGTTCCTCTAAAACTGTGCCAAAGAAGGCAACTGTCACCCGGCCAGAAGCAAACCTTGAACAAGCCATTGAGGTCCGTTAGCCTAGTCCGAACAGCTGTCATGTTCTGCCTCTGCCGCAACCAACTTAGAGCTACCTTACGGCTATGAATATCATCCCTCCTCAAACACAACAGTTTTACCAACCTAGATATTCGGGTGCGCCCAGAGAAGAAAAGAAGAAAAGAAAGTTCACTCCTCTACCCTACTTCTACAAATACATCATAGAGTATCTCATCAAGAAGAAGTTGTTGCAGCTAATTGATCTAAGACCTCCACCTTCCCCTCTGCCCTACCGCTATAATCAAGTAGAGCATTACAAATAGTATCAGACTCCAGGGCACACTCTCAACAGGTGTTTCTGTTTAAAACATGACATTCAAGACTTAATCGATGAGGGTGAGGTATCATTTGACCCTACACCCACCAATCCCCCATCAAATTCCAACATCATCCAAAATCTATTCCCTGACCACCAATCACCAAAAATGGTCAATATGATAGGTATCACTAGCACCCAATTCAACCCTGTAAGCTTCATTACCAAAATCTTAGAACCCAAGAAGGTTATTTTCTTACTCAACATTAATCAAGTGTCCACCATAAAAGAGTACTTCCCTAAGCCTATTCCCCCTCTTGAGTATGAGCACTTGCTCACAAACATGTGGGACATGGCCCTAGATAGCCCAATCACAGTTCTTCCCCCTAACATCAACATATATAGGGAAGGTTTAAGAACTTATAACCCTTTCTCATCACCCTATATCATCCCACCACCATCATTATATGCCTGGCTTACCAACCTTTCATCCCATCACCAAGTCATCAACATTCCTCCACCTACCAGAATCCAGTACTTGCTGAATCGAGTCCCTTTGGGCTACTTAGTTGAGAAAGTCACAGATCCTGAACTTTCAAAAGACAAGCTAGAAGAGCTCACAACTTTCATCACCAGGTCAGACAGAGTCTCTAAGCTGGTCACATATTTACATCTCGAGGGCAAAGGGAAAGAGAAAATGGTAGAAGAAGAAACAAAGATAGAGGTACATAAACAAACCAAAGAAATAGAAGAGAAGAAAGAGAATGAAATTTTTGAAGCAGCTATTCGTAAGTCTCACCTGTTCTTGATCGAGCAATTATCTAAGATACCCGCATAGGTCTTAATCTTGGGCTTTTTGTTAACATCAGAGCAACATAGAGAGATTCCTGAGCATATTCAGAAAGTCTTTTATGGACCCCTTGATCACACCAGATAGGTTGGAAAATATGGTGTCTAGGGTATCAACGCCATGAGTTATCACATTCTTAGAGGATGAGATCCTCGAGGGTGACACCGTACATAACAAAGCCATCTACATCACGACACACCACTCAGACATGTGTATTCCCCTCATCCTGGTAGACAACGGATCTGCTTTGAATATTTATACCAAGGACACATTGGATACATTGGGAGTTCCCTCAAACTATGTGAAACCCAACCCATGTGACATAAGCGCTTTCAACAATTCAGTATGTCATGGCCAAAGAGAAGTGTTTATTCCCTTAGTGATAGAAGGGAGAATGTCCAAGTTTAGTTTCAAATACTAAGCATACCATCCTCTTTCACAATACTGTTGGGAAGACTGTGGATTCATCAGGCAGGAGCCGTCCCATCCACTCTTCACTAGAAGGTTAAGTTCATAATCAATGACGAGGTCATTATAGTGCCAACAGATACGGATGTTATCACAATGACAGGCCAAAAGATATTGGGAGTTTGGAACTTGCAAGCCCTAAACACATTTACTTTATACCAATTTAAAGTTGTACACACTAAGAAAGATGCAGTAGAGTTGAAAAGGAAGGCTAAAATACTTCCGCTAAAATTCAACATGATGGCCAAAATGAAGTTCGATCTGAACAAGGGTCTAGGCAAACACTCTCAAGGAAGAAAGAACCCCATCAAGGCTATCAGAGTGCCATACAAGGCAGGCCTAGGGTTCAAACCTCTCCTTAAGCATCAGTTCACGAAGAACAAGAAGAAGAAAGCCGACCGTAAGACCGCACCACATTTTACACAAGCTTCTGAACTCTCCAAGATCAGTACTACCTTGTCAACTGAACTGCCAGCTCAACCAATACCATCCAAGCCCAGCCAATCATAATTCCACCCCCAGTCATCAGTCAACACCCTACCTACCATCTTGAGGCTGCTCCTCATACCCACATGACCAGCTCTAAGCGGTCTGTCCCTGAGGTTGAGGAATGTTTAACCCCCAACATCTCAGAACATATAGAGGACAACCTAGCCCCTCTAAGTCTACTCTCATTCCCCGGTGATGTCAGAGAAACACCCCAATCAATAATTGCAAATGGAGAATTAGACTTAGACAAACTTGACCCTGACCAAGTCATCATGCCAGAATCATGGGTACCCGTTGAAGCCGTAGAGTAAACTAAGCGAGCCAACTCCGTAGCAGCCAAAGACCAGGACCAAGTGATGAATGATTGAGAAAGAAGGCTAGGAAAAGCCGACTTTATCCCACTCTTATTCAAATTTTTAAAAGCTTTTAATATTTTCTTTTCAATATTTTTGTAGAAGAACTACGTAAGACTTGATCCCTACTGACTCATAATTATCAAAAGCATTCGACTAGTGCACCTGTAAGGGGTACGTGGGCAACCTGAGACACAGCTTCAGGCCCAATCACTTTTGAAAAAAAATCTTTTTACCTTCTTTACCCTTTTAGTCAAAGAACTATGTGCGACTTAATCTTGACAGACCAATGTTTTCAAAAACACATATGCTAAAAGTCAAGTATATAGGCAACCTGAGAAGTAACTTCAGGTTTAGCAGCTTTAAAAAAATGTAAATTTGGTCCACCCTTAGACCAAAACTATGCGGAAACTTGATCTTGACTGAACAAGCTTTCCTAAGTTTGTGATCAGCGCAAACATCGAGTATGTAGGCCACTTGGAGTCTAATTCCAAGTCCAGTTGCTTTTCTCAGGTATTGAATACCCTTTTCATGTAAATTAATACTAAAATATTTTTTTTTTTAAAAATAGGAACAACAAGATGGAATGATAATGAAATGATGCCCAAAGAGGTGATTAAGGCCTTTGAGCGCCAAGAGAATCGAAATCTTCCATCGGTAGATGACCTCCAAGAGATCAATCTTGGGTAAAAAACCATGCCTAGAGTCATAAAAATTGGGATCCCCAGCACTTCAGATCTGGGGCTTGCCCTGCTAAATCTACTTCAAGAGTACATAGACATCTTTGCATGAACCTATGCAGACATGCCTGGTCTGGACACAGAC
>JAOXJP010172504.1:0-12642 GCA_025762735.1 Platanus orientalis
TCCCAAACCCATAAATCCATGGTCATTTCATCATTCGAAAATCCCAATCTTTTTATTTTTAATTTTTGGAATTTTTCCCATTTTCAACAAAAACCCCTTTAAATCTTGAAATCATGGATCAAATCAAGTTTTTGATAATTAAAATCAGTAAATCTAGTATCTATTTGTGTTAATCAAATGATTTCTACAAAACAAAAACAAAAAAACAAAAAAAAATTGATGAATAAATGAAAAAACTCACCTTTAATTCGAACCGACGAAGAACAGGTGAAAAGTAGCCTTTGATCTCTTAAATTTACAAGTTTTTAAAAGCTTTTCTTGTTAGAGATTGCAAGAATTCACAAGAAGATGATGATATGAGGGCTTTTCAAGCAAAAAGGAAGAGGGGAGAATGGAAACAAGATGAGTTGGGAGGGGTTTCTGTGCAAAACCCAAAAAAAAAAAATCATTGTTTTAACATTTGGATCCAGACCGGACAATCCGGCAATCGGGATTGGCGATCCCATTTTTTTACAGTGGGATCGTCTAATCCAACTCCAGATCGAACAATCCGGAGGGATTAGGCGATCCCATAAGGATCGCAAGTTACAGGCTAGGATCAGGTTCAGTCCCGATCCGGATCGAATCCCAGATCATCCAAGTTTTAAAACCATGCTGACTAATGCTCTGACAGCATTCATGGATTTAATAAACCGAGTATTTAGGCCTTTTCATGGATTAGTTCATCATAATTTTTATTGATGATATATTGGTGTATTCTAAAAGTCCTGATGAACATGAAGAACATGAAGAACATTTGAAGATTACATTGCAGACATTAAGAGAACAAAAGTTGTAAGCTAAGTTCAACAAATGTGAGTATTGGTTTGATAGGGTAACCTTTTTGGGACATATGATATCTAAGGATTAAATTTATATTGATCCCAAAAAGGTGGAAGTTGTGGTTGACTAACCAAAACCGACGAATGCATCTGAGATTCGTAGTTTCTTGGGTCTTACAGGATACTACAGGAAATTTGTTGAGGGATTTTCTCGCATATCAGGGCCGTTGACCAAATTGACCTAGAAGAATACCAAGTTTGAATGGAATGAACAATGTGAGGAGAGCTTTTAGGAATTAAAGAATCGGCTAGTCTTTGCACTGGTCCTTACTTTACCTTCGGGTTCAGGAGGATACGTGATTTATAGTGATGCTTCGTGGAAGGGTTTGGCTCGTGTGCTAATGCAGCAAGGGAAAGTGATCGTGTATGCATCTAGGCAGCTCAAAACCCATGAGAGGAACTAGCCTACTCATTATTTGGAGCTAGTGGCAGTGGTTTTTGCTTTGAAGATATGGAGGCACTATCTTTATGGTGAAAATTGTGAGATTTACACCAATCAGAAGAGTCTAAAATATCTTTTCTCTAAGGAGTTAAACCTGAGGCAAAGGAGATGGTTAGAGTTGATAAAGGATTATGATTGCAAATTTATGTACCACCTGGAAAAAGTAAATATAGTGGCTGAAGCATTGAGTAGAAAGTCATTAGACAATTTGGCTTGTATGATTACACATCTTAAGGTGCAACCCGAAATTATTGAGAAGGTGAAAGAGACTCAGGATTCTGATCCTCAATGAGTAAAAGTCAAGGAAGAGATAAGAAAGGTGAACTAATTGGTTTTGATGTTTAAGAGGATCGCACTCTATAGTTTGGAGGAAGGTTATGTGTTCTGAATGATTTTGAATTAAAAAAGGAAATTATGTAGGAAGCACATGAGTCTACATATTCTATTCATCCAGGAAATACCAAGAATTATCAAGATCTAAGGAAAGTGTATTGGTGGAATAACATGAAGAGAGAGATTGCTGAATTTGCATCCAAGTGTTTGACTTGTTTGCTCGTCAAGGCTAAGCATAAAAAGCCCACTGGATAGCTACAATTGTTGAACATTCTGGAATGGAATTGGGATCACATTTCTATGGATTTTGTGGTCAGTTTGCTAAAGACAAATAAGGGGTTTGATGCTATATGGGTTATTGCTGACAGATTGACTGTCTGTCCATTTTCTACCAATTCAAATTTCCTATCCATTGAACAAAGTAGCTCAAGTGTTTGTTAATGAAATAGTGAAGTTGCATGGAACCCCTATCAAATGGTTTCCGATAGAGACCCTTGATTCACATTTAGATTTTGGGGCAGTTTGTGGCAAACAATGGGAACTAAATTAAACATTAGTACAACTTTTCATCCACAAACTGACGGGGAATTAGAAAGAACCATCCAGACCTTGGAAGATATGTTGAGGGTGTGTGTTATCAATCTAAAGGGTGGTTGGGCTATCCACTTGCCTTTAATTGAGTTCATTTACAATAATAGTTATCATGTCAGTATTCAAATGACTCCTTTCGAGGCACTGTATGGGAGGAAGTGTAGATTGTCGATTTGTTGGGATGGAGTTGGTAAAAGAAAGTTAATCGGACCAAAGCTTATTCAAATAACCACAGAGAAAATCAGATTAATCTGGGAGCGACTGCTCACAGCTCGGAGAAAATAGAAGAATTATACTGATAAAAGAAGAAGAAATCTAGAATTCCAAGTTGGAGAGCATGTATTTCTGAAGGTGTTATGAGGTTTGGGAAAAAGGGAAAGTTGCCTCCAAGATTCATAGAACCGTTTGAAATGATGAAGATAGTGGGTGTTGTAGCATATGAGTTAGCTTTGACGCCAGATTTGTCACATGTACATGGCGTGTTTCCTGTTTCATTATTGCGGAAGTATAAGAGCGACCTGGAGCACATGTTAGAATATGAACCCCTACAAGTCAAGGAGGACTTGACGTATAAAGAAAACCAATGACTATTCTGAATAAAAAAGAACAAGTGTTGCATTCAAAGTTCATCCCTTTTGTGAAAATGTTGTGGCAAAACCATTTGGAGGAAGAGTAAGTGATCTGGGAAGGAGAGGACAAGAAGAAGGTGAAATACCACATTTGTTCCAAACCCAAGGTACGTGAAAATTCAGATGTCTAAATTTATTTTTATGGGGGGGAAAGTGTAACACCCCGCATATATTTAGAAGAACTAACCTATGATGCATATGACCCCATACATGTACAAGTTAATTAATGTGAAGAAATTGGGGAAAAGAGTCAAAATTTCAAATTAGGGGAATCTACACCGATCCAAGAAACTTTGGACCGATCTAGATGATTGGATTGATCCAAAGTGAAGTTAGATCAATCTAAGAATCCTCAAGTGTCTTAGAAAAAAATTTCCCAAAACAACTTGGATCAATCCAAATTAGTCTGGATTGATCTAGAATAAGTTGAATCAATCCACCTGAGAAAAACAAAAAAAATAGAATTTATTTTGCAAGTTTGGACTCCAACTCATGTAAGACTATCCTAGACCTATAAAAGCCTCTAGGGTTGTGTTTTAGACCAATCTAACCTAAGAGAACGTGAAGAAACAACGAGAGAAGGAAGGATCCCACGATTCGTCAAGGTAAGCTTTGGAAAACCCAAAAGGGATTAGAGAATCCATTATAGTTGTTTTTGGCATTAGGATTTGCATAGAAAATTATTGTTTAAAGTTTCCTACATGGTCAAACTTGCAGAAGGAAAGATTTAGAGGGTTTTGAAGGTTCGATACGTGAAAGAAAAAAAAACTACAAGAGTTTCTGTAGAGCAGCAATTTAGAGATTATAAGTAATTGTACAGCACGTACACCTATTTTCTCCTTTAGGTTCTTAGATTAAAGGATTTAAAAACCTAAGATTTGTGCTTTATATTTGTTTGAAGTGATTTGATGTGGCTTAGGCACGTAAGCACTTCCTCTGTTATTGTAAGGTGTTAATAGTGATTTGACTTGACTTTCAGATTTGTAAGGTGTTAATAGTGAATTAACCAACTCTCCTATAACCCAACAGAGTTAAAAGATACGAGAATTAATATACTTCAACCTTCCCCTTAAAAGGAACATTGTTCTCTCTTGGGAACACTTGGGGAACCAAGAGCAAGTCCACAACACATGCACACATAAGCAGCACTACATCCGGGAGAATACTTTTACTTCCACGAGGATTTGAACGCGTGACCTGGCTTGGCTCTTATACCATGTTAATAGTGAATTAACCAATGCTCCCAAAACCTTAAGGTGTCAGAAGATATAGGAATTAATATACTTCAACATAAGGGATGCAGCTGGCACTGGCTCCATCTTTGCTTTACAAGGTTTTCAGGTAGGGATATTGCTCAATCTCAAAAGATGTGTCATGTGTATGAAAGAGGAGGCATCGATCAATCATCTCTTTGTCAATTGCACTTTGGCAAATAGGGTTTGGGGTTTCTTTCTCTCTCACTTTCAAATCTCATGGGTTTTCTCTTATCAGTTTCATGACCTAATTTAGGGATGGTGGATTAAAGAGATTGATAGGCTGCCTCATATCATCTGGCATGCCCTTCCGGGGGTTATTTGCTGAGTCTTATGGAAGAAGAGGAATGACTAAATTTTTTTTTTAAGGCAAGTCTAGATCTGATGTGGAGTTTTTTTTTTTAATAGGTAAATAGTTGAAGACGGGTTTTGAACCCAAGTCTATAGTACAACACCCACAAAATTTACCAACTTATCAAGATGGCATCTTTAGATCCAATGTGGGGTTACTAACCTTCATTTACAAGCTTCTTTTTTACTAGGTTTCTATTTGGGCTGATTTTGAGGAGATTTAGTGACATACTTTTTTTCTTTTTTTGATAAATAAGATAATTTATTCCAACTGAGAAAGGGTACGAGAAGTACAACCCAATTGGGCTAAAAAAGAGGTTACAAGAGTATCCCAATCGAGAACCCAATCATGAAATTTCAGATATTGAAACATGGGGAGATGGGAAACCCACCGGTACAACAAGGAGAGAGCATTATCATAGAGCTTGTGCATTGGGATCGCAACACCTTAAAAAATCCTCAAATTATGCTCCATCCAAATCGCCCAAACTACTGTGATGCAACAACCATAAATTTGCTTGAGAAGAAGAAACCGTTATGGAGGCCACAACCCAATAATAGTCCAAGGAAGGGAGCTGGAAAGTCAGAGGTAGTTGAGGCAAGGTTCAAAATGTCGATGACGGCAAAAATGTTGATCAGGTCAAAATAAAACATATATCAGAAATGTCGGAAAGAAATATTGTAAAAATTATGGAAACTTACATATATCAGAAATGTCGGAAAGAAATATTGTAAAAATTATGGAAACTTATGAAGCATCTAACTACATATGCACAAGGGAACAAATAGATTCATTAGGAATAATAACTTATTTTAGTACACTTATATTGTAATATTCTTTAAAAGTACACATGCATACATTATGGTTAAGAAACATATTATAATCTAACCGTATAAACCTAAGGGAACAAGTAGATTCTCCTCCTTTTTTTCTTTCTTCTCTTCTCCTTCTTCCTCTCTTTCCTTTTACTTTCTTTGGAATTTATTGTTTTTCATATAATTTTTTATCATAATAACACAATGTCGACATTAGGCAATAATACATTGCAAAAGGGGAATATTCACTTAACACGTCGACATCATACATTATACCAAACGAAAAAATATTTTTTATAATGTACTTAATGTTTCGTGTCGGTATAGGAATATGTCGTGTCGATCCTGGTAGACATGGACATATGTCGAAAGACATACAAGACATTTTGAGATATTTAATACCATGATTTTAGGTTGTTTTTAATTTATGGGTTAGATTCTATTAAGGCTTTTTAGGCAGGAGTAATCTGGGGACTAAAGTGTTGGTCGACAGCAGATGTGTTTTGTCTTTTAGTCATAGTTCTAAAACTCAGCCGATCCGGGTTCGGATTGGGATCGGCTAGGTCCGATCCCGAATCCTGGGTCAGATCAGGTTTAGCAGCGGATCGAGATCGGGATCGATAAGACGGATCGATTGGATCAGCTCTGGATCTGACGGATTGGCATCGAATCAGTCCAGATCGGGCGATCCGGTTCGGGATTGGCCTATCCGAGCTAGATTTTCAAAAAATTTCCTATAATCTTGGATCGTCCGATCCTTTTAAGGATCGGCCGATCTAGACATGGATCGGATCGGGATTGACCCTATCCAATCTCGATTCCGATTCCAATCCCGATATTTTGATCTATGCTTTTAGTAGGAGTCAAAGAGTCAATAGGTGGGCCCAAGGGAAAGCTGGTCGACAGCCTCTCTAGGGGGTAGTTTTTCGAAGCCTGTTTTTTAGAAGCCTGGATTTAGTAGTTTTCTTAAGTAGAATAGGAGTTTCTATTTTGGAGGTTTCTAAGTTTGATGTTTTGAAGTCTATTAAAGATTTAAAGGGGTTACACGACTTGTAGTGTGACAAGTTTTGAAGCAGTTTGTCTCTCTTTGCTCTCACGCATGGTGTTGTGATTGCCCTATGGATTGGTGCCTCTAGCCCAATCAATTGATGTTGATTGGTTCCTTTCTTTTCTTCTCCTTATTCTTCTTCTCATCTTTATTCTACTTCTTTCTCTTCGTATTTCTCTACTGTTTCTGTTCTTTATCTACTACTGCCCCTCTTCGAAGATTGTGTGAACAGTGATAAGTTCTGGAATTGAAAGAATCAACAGCTGTAGGATCTAAGGACTACTACAGTCCCTGTGCTGGATAACCAAGCTCTCGGCTAAGGTATCCTTGGGCAGGTTATCAGTCAACTCGTCCTCCCTCTAAAGTAAGGCCCTTTTGATTTCTTTTTTAAGGGTTTTCTGCCCCTATATGTTAAGCATCAAAATCCCTAGAGTCCACTTAAATCTATCTTGAGTTTGCTGATTTTCTATCAACCACCCTAGTTCCTTTAAATATTAACTGCCTCCCCTAGGCATTCCTGCATTATACTGCATGAGGCATGCAAAACCAGAGACACTGACCTCTAGAAGATAAGCTGTTTAGGTTTTCTTGGCTCCAACCTTCAATGGCAGCTTGGAAGGACTCCAGGAACACCCAATTCCACTGAAATTTGTTAATAAAAGCAGCCCACACACTATAATCAATAGGACAGGTAAGAAACAAATGGCTTATTGACTCCTCCTCAGCCCCACAGACTCAAAGGCAACACCAATTTGCAAGGCTAAGACCCCTTTTCTGCAAAATGTCAAGGGTGCAGAATTTTCCCAGAAAGATTGTCCAAAGAAGGAAAGCTACGTTTGAAGGCAGCTTTGAGTTCTAGATCAACTTAGCAGGGTTCAGAGGGGGAGCAAACAGCTCTTTCTTTGTGTTTTCTTTTTTCAATTAAGTGTTCCCTTTGATCTCTTTAAAAATATATATATATATATATATTTGCCTTGCCCCTATCCTTTAAAGCATGAATTTTGAAGTTTCTGCAAATATGCCTCGCAATCCACACAGCTGACCTAGAGCCTGGAGGGAGATGAGGATGATCTTGATTGGAAGTATGGTACCCTTTAGTTGGGCACCTGCATGTTGGTGTGATTATTGTGAAAAGTCGATGTTGAGTGGTGGTGTATTGAGGCTTAAACGACATCTAATAGATGGATATAGCAACGTGGCTGAGTGCACTCATTGTCCGAAGGATTTGAGAAATGCTATGTAAAAGCACTTAAGGAGTAATACTCTGAAGAGAGAAAGGATGTACAAGCAAGTATAGTTTAGAGAGGCACTGTTAAAAAGCCCAGCCTAGGTGGACGACTGACACCGGAGTGTCCCATGACACATCAGATCATGACATCCAATTGTTTCTTGACATTACTACTGATGTGGAAAGCCAAGTCATCAACATTGGCAAGGTTCTAGAACATGCTTAGTCAGCAATTTTGAAGTAACTTCCGAGGCACACCTGTACCAACTCAGTGAAAATTAGACTTTGAGCCATAAGCCATTGGAAAGATCTATGAGTCTAGTTTCCAATGTCTTAAACGATGCGCAATTTGAAGTTTTCTAGAAAATGTTATGGCCATTTTACTAGAAGGTGACTATGCTGACTGTGGTCAACCCGAAACTGAGTTTTGAAGTTTCTCGTGATTTTTCTTATTCCAAAGTTTGTCTTATATCCAAAAAAAATGTATTTCAAGTTTAGGGTCAACTATCTTAGTTATTTGAGTCTTGAAATTATATTTTTGATATCTTGAAAATGTAAGTCTTTACTCTACTTGGAGGGTTGTTCCAAGTCTAGTCCTATAAAAGGGCATAGCTATGTATGCTTTTTGCATAGAGAATTTTGAGATAGTGAATACAATCAGCTTTTGAATTTTGAAGAATGATTTATTCTGTAACTTTTATCCATCTGGCGGATTCCGTTTGGTGGCAAGTTTGCTCTATATCTCTTGGTGGTTTCTTTAAAGTGATGATATTTGTATCTTTTTTGTGGCTCTTTGAGTGGTGAGCTTATCTATCTTTGTTCTGTATCTCTTGGGTGGATTCCTTAGAGTGGTGAGTTTATCTATCCATGTATGTGTGTTATTGGTGGATCTTCTTCAGCAAACTTTGAATAGTACCCTTCGTAGAAGCCTCTACTTGGTTTTCTTTCATTCTTGTTCTATCCGGTATCAATTTGGTATCAAAGTTGCAACAGCTTCTTACAGCAAAACAGGTCATCAACTTCTTGTAGTGGTGTACTTGTGTTCCATAGACAAGGAACAGGCTTAAGAATAATCTCTTGCCTTAATTTTTGCACATCCATCCTCAACCCGGTATCAACGTCAAGGATTCTGATGATGAGGGGATGGCATTTTCACTCTTGGAGAAACTGGCTTGCCATAGATATGTGTAGCTATAAGAGTCACCACAGTCCCTTGTACTATAGAATTATAGTACGATCTAACTAAGAATCACCTTGTAGTCCATTCCACACACTAGCATCTGGATCTCCAAGAGATAATGAGGCCTCCAACAACATCATGAGAAGTTTCATACATTCTATAAATCTCCCTACTAAAACTTTTCTTCTAAAAAGTTAATTCCACACTATTTCAACTCCACGCATTTAAAAAAGCAAGTGATCTGACCCTCCTTCATCATAGACAGTCTTTAAGAAGAGAAAAATAAATCCCACTACCACACCATTCATCCTCCCAAAATCTTATCCTATCACCATTTACAACCTTCAAAGATGTTTGAGAGATAAATCCATCTCAATCCTTCATTATCGCCTTCCACAAACTCACCCAAAAGTACATGTCACTACTTTTGGATCCCATTCACCCACTTCTCCATATTTTGAGCTGATTACTTTCCTTCATAAGGCCAGTTCTTCAAAGAAAAATCTTCAGGGCAACTTTCCCAAAGAGCTTTATTCATAACTTTTACGTTTCTGCAACCCAAACCCCCAATCTTCTTTGGCATGCAAACTTTCCACCATCATATCAGATGAACATGCCCCTTGCCATGCCATTCCGACCACAGGAAGCTCCCTTGAATTCTCTTTAATTGTTTTGCTACCCCTGTCAGTATTTTCAACAAGAAAAGGAAGTATACAGGTATGCTTACTAAAGTAATATTTAGAAGCGTTATTCGACCTCTAAGGCTCTAGGTGATAAATATATCCTTTTCCAACATGACACCATCCAAATCATTATCCAGCTTCTCCACAACACCTCCTCACCAGCCACAAGCTTTTTCCTAGTCTATCTTGATTATGGCATACCATGCCCCACCACCCACCCCGAGTTTTGAATCAATACATGCAGCTGCTATTAGAATTTCATCCATAATGTGCCTTCCTTTGATAAAAGCTCCTTGTGACACCCCAACTATCTGACAAAAACTCCTTAAAAATGCATGCTTTAATGAAAGATACTGATGCAAATTGAGCCATAGCAATGAAAAGGATCGAGGCCCACTTTGGAAACTAAGGAATTAGAAAAAGAAGAAAAGGGTGGGTTGTTGTCCAACCCATATCAGCCTAAAATGGACTCACATGCAAAGCCCTAATAGTCCTTAGTTAGGCTAACATGCAGTGTTGGCTTTTGGCCCACTAACCTAATCACATGGTAAGCACTCTTGGCCCATATGTGCAAATCACTTGTCAGCACTTAGTAGGTTTCCAAAGAAAGTCTTAGTATTCAATACATATGAGTTCTGATCAAATCATATCCTTGACAAAATTGGAGACATAGTAATTTTAGCACAGCTTTTTGCTTTGATTCTTTTAATAGTTGTTTAAGTACAGACCTTTCTAGAAAATTTGTAATATGATATGTTAAAAAGTGGTTTCGGAGGAACAAGATGTACAGTGCAAAACTTGAATTCACTGAAAACTGGTTGATTGATAGATGGGAAAAGGAGAAATTCAAAATTCTAGCTTAAATTGTTAATCTACTTTGCCTCTTCTCATTTCAGTTGAAACCTTATTGGTATCAAAACATCAATCCCACAAGACCTAACTAAAGAGATTTAAGGGCTCAAGCATAAAGCTCAATTGATTGATGTACTGCATAGAAACCATATGGTAGCTTGCTCAAGGCAGCTTATCAACAGAAACAAATATATGCATAGAGATTTATATAGAGTGAATAATAAAATAAAGGGAACCGATGGTGGGGAAAGGAAGAAAATAAACCTGAGGGTCGAGATTGCCGACATAGGCAGTGGCATCTTGATTCCTCTCAGCAGAATGTTGGCCCA
Organism: Platanus orientalis; assembly: GCA_025762735.1. Lineage (NCBI taxonomy): Eukaryota > Viridiplantae > Streptophyta > Magnoliopsida > Proteales > Platanaceae > Platanus > Platanus orientalis. The sequence goes on from JAOXJP010172504.1 coordinate 10,617, forward strand.
GTAGGTTCGCTCCAACGCCGGGAGCTATGCGAGTCGTCATTCCCTGCTCTCACCTCTCTCTTCTCCTCTTTCAGTTGTAAATGTGAAACCTGCTATTCTGTAAGGAGTGTTAGTATATACCATTGGCTAACTACATACCATTGAAATCAAAATCAAGCGGCAGTACCAGCAGTAACCTCTATTGGTATGGTCGTCCCAAAAGACCAACCCAAGCATCAATTCGAGGTGCTCACAACTCAAATTGGGTCCGTTAGGGACGAGTTAGGTCAGGTCAGGTCGAGAATGAAATGAATTAATAAAGGCGTGCCACTGATTGACACATAATGTGTTTCTGAATTCGATGTCTTTTATTGACCACCTACTTTTTCAACTGAACACTTTTTTGAACCCTTTTACCCCCAGGAACAACACATGTCTGTTTATAATTCACCATATCACAGAACATTTGCTTCGAATTTTGGAAATATATTAACACATCATTGAAGAACAAAGAGCACGGCCTCTCTGTGAAATATTAATGTTTTGCAGAACTTCAAAGCTTTTATTTTTTATTTGTTTCTACAATGAGACTAGAATTTTCAAGAGATAAAATTACTTGGGAGTGGAGGAGGGTTGTTTATGACCTCTAGCTGGTTGCATGAAATTGACCCTAAATCACCTACAAGTAACCATGATGGAAACGCAATCGGTGACAGAACTAGAAAGAGAGCCCAAAAAAATACAACAATAACAACTTAATGTACGGGAGCAACTAATGGCACCCCAAAAGTACTCATCACACCCCTTTTTTAAGACATTTCAAAATTCCAATCCATGCCCATCCGTAAAATGACCTTCCTAACCCTTCTAACCCAAAACCCAAAACATGAAAATGCTTTCCCCACCTAGGGCTATCAATTATCCGGTTAAGCATCCGAATCCGATCAAAATCCGATTCAATTAAAGCAAATTTGGATGCTTATATATCTGACTCCGTTTAAAATCCGATCTAATTATTAAATATCCAATTATTAAACGAACCGAAATCGGATGCATACACATCCGATCCGATTAAAATCTGATCTAATTAAATATAATATTTATACATAATTATATATATATGCTAAATCCAACTAACCAGATATCCGAATTCACATCCGAAATCCGATTATGAAATTGAATTTGAATTCGAATTCATTTATTAAACATCCGTCGGATATTGGATGCACACAAATTTAATCGGATCGGATATCGGATGTGCATATATCTTATCCGAATCCGCTCCATTTACAGCCCTATCCCCACCCCTTCCCCCTTCATTAAACCTCAACGGCTGTTCAAAATTCAAAACCATTCTTTCATTCCCTTTCTTTCTCCAAGACCAAACCCTAATATTTTTTGACCCTCATTGTTGTGTGAAAGCGTTGTAATCATCCAATGGATTATCAAAGAGTCAAACCAAAGCAGGAAAATCGATCTACAGTACGTATTTTTGGTTTTAGAAAAAAAACATTCTACCTCTTGTTCGAACTTACAGGTCCAAGCAAACTGGGTTTTGTTCGGACCTCAATGTTCAAACCTTGAGGTCCAAACAAATCAAGTTATGTTCGGACCTCAAACAAATCAAGTTATGCTCAGACCTTGAGGTCCAAACAAAACCAGTCAAAAGCCTTGTAGATTTTTTTATTTTTTATTTTCCAAATCCGTATATTGATTTTTTTTTGTGATGTTCCAATTGTAAGGTGATGTTTTAAGCCAATTTAATAAGGTTTCCACCGAGATGGTAATGCATTATACCGAGACAGTGACTGATTTGTTTCGGGCACTCCTTGTCTTGTCACGTTTTGACTAGAGGCTACTGACGTCTTGGGCAAAGGCTACTGACGCGGTACCTGTGTAATTAGGCTGGAGATATTGAAGTCCATTGATTCTCCTGTTTGATCGGACGTATCTGATTTAATTATTGTAATATTTCAATGTTAATCACGACATCAACAAGATAAAGATATGATATATATATATATATATATATATATATATATATATA
>JAOXJP010172515.1:0-12642 GCA_025762735.1 Platanus orientalis
AGCCCGAAAGGTAAATCAGGTATAAAACAAAATGAGTATTGTGTGATTATTCTAGGAGACCCCCAAAGACCAAGGTTTGATCCTAAGAAGGCCTTAAGACCAATATATGCCCCTATGTGTAATTGCTCAAAAACCCTTCAGTGAAAAATGAGCTGAGAAGTAAATATGGACATTTCAACTTAAAATGACCACAACTTATGATCCCGATGTCCGTTTGGAACCCATGAGTACTCAAAACGATCGGTACGATGAGCTCCTTCTAATTGACATGATCAGGTCATAATCGATTACAAGCTTGATCCTTACTCATAACAACTAGTTTTTGAACCTTTTTTTTTACTGTTTGAGTCCATGGGGAGCCTTGGCTTGACCCTATAAGAATGGAATTGGACCTAAATGATGAAAACATACCTTCTAAACATATTAGAAATATTATTGAGGAATCATTTGTGAAAAATTACTTGAAATCCTCAACATGAGGTGTCCTTGAGAAAAAAAAGGTTCAAAAGGGATTAACAAAAGGGAAAAAAAAAGGTTTGTGGGTAAGAAGAAGAGCTCTACAAGCTCTACTCTCTTTACATGATTCAAAAATAATTATAGTAAAGTCAATGTAAGTAAAGTGATCTATGCTAATAGCTTTTGGAGTTGAATCAATGATAAATTTAAGTTAATAGTGTATACAAAAAATTGGTGAATACGACATTCTTAAACTGAACCCTTTAGTATAAACCGGCTAAATTTACCTCACATAAAACATTCTTTGAAACAATGCAAGTTTACTTGTTCTTGGATTTTTATGTGGATATATTTAATAATGAGTCCATTCTTCTTTGAAGGCGACCTCACTTTCATACTTAGGTAGGTGAATCAACCATGTATATATGTAATACAATTTAAACACAACACCTTAAAGGCTATAAATTCATTAAAAGTATTCAACTCAAGAGTTTCTTTTTTTGTAACGTTTTACTTTGTACTATTCTCACCATGGGAATACACACAACAATGATTGTGATCTCTCAAATCACTCAATGACTTGCTATTCTTCTTTGGATATCAATTCATGTAAGTTAGGTTGCCATCACTATTGATTTATGTCATAAGCTTTAAACCTGTTCTCCTTGATGTTTCACATTTCCTTTTATGTTTCATTTGCTTCAGCGCTAGTGCAGTCAAAGGATCTGTTAGGTTTTTCTTTGACCTTACAAAATTAATTGTGATCATTCCATCATTTATCTACTACCTTATCACACAGTGTCCTTGGAAAATGTGCATATATATGCATTTTCTACAAAATATCCCAAGCTTAAATTTAGTTATAGTAGCTTGCCAATCATAATGTAATATTAATTATAGGAGTAGGTCTAGTTCAAAATTGTTTATTGGTGTAAAATTTTCAACCATTTGCAATTTCTCTATCCAAAATTTTCTATTTTTTAACATGATGAATTTAAGATAACATTAAACCTTTTTGATGTTCTAAAAATTTTATTCCTAGATTAGATTTTCTATTTTGAAATCTTCCATATGAAAATTTCAAGTTAGAAAGCTTTTGGTAGTTTTTGTTTCATTTGGCCCAACCTGGACTCTAAGAGGCTGGGCACTAACTCTTAGGAAATAGTCATAACGGTCCAGTACATGAAGAAATGTCAAAATGCCCACTTTTATGTCACACTCCTTACCTTTGCCTCCAGGCTTTCCCAGCTCCCTCAACCTTTGAAAACCATACTTTGACTTAATCATGTCCTTTTGCACATCTTTATGCACAAGTTGCTATTGGAATTGCTATTTGGTTCAACTTCTCCAAAGGCCTAAGCCCCATGATGTTTATATTTACCCTAATGGATGGTTTAACCATTTTACCCTTCTAAAGCCCAACCGGAAGTTCCTTGAAACATAATACTCCAAGAGTGGACCATCTTACATTGTCATAACCCACTTTTTATCCTACTAGTGCATCTAGAATCCGAGAAACACAACATTGTCTGTTTGGATTCGTCGGAGGTTGGAATGAGATTTTGATATGGGATCCTAAAGGGAGTGAATAGGATCTCTACACTTATTTAAAATTTTCTTAACATTTTAAATCCTTCTTTAATTTATTTTTAGATTAATTTAAATTGCAGTAGAAGGTAAACAAGTAAACCAAACAAAATAATGAAAAACAAAGCAAACACAAGAACACACAAATTTAAAGTGTTTGGCACTTCGGATCTACGTCCACTATCAAATTGGCTCACCCTCAAGCTTTAATATTTTTATTAATAGTTCTAAAAACTATTACAGGAGAAAATATTAAACCTAAAATTTACTCACAAGTTCCACATAATCCTCCACCTTATAGATGTGTTCCTAGTGTCTCCGATGGGAATGCTCCCATCCAATGACTCTAATGGACAATTAACCACACTTGGCTCTGGAAAGTACTTCATAAGAATTTTCCTTTGGTGGTTCCAGTAAAGGCTACAAGCTTGTTAGAAGTTATAGAACTCCTTCTACACTGGAATGTCTCTTTGTAGACTGATTTGACTATGGTGCACACACACTTTGGAGAAACAAAGGTTTTACTGTAGGAAGAGCTCTTCAAGCTTTCAAATAATACAACTCACAAGTTAGAAAGCTTTAATCATATCCTTGGCAATGGGTTTTACTGCTAGTAAAGGCTCAAGGTCATTTGCATACTCTCTTTAAAGATTTACAAAGATTGACTCAAGAATGGGACTTTCATTTAGAAATCAATGACAATTTTTTATGGATTTTTCCTCTCTTTAATCCTTGGGATTCAATCCCTATTAATAGTGAAAAATCATCTTCAAAGAGTCCTCCTATGGCTATTAAAAAAAGCGGTAAAATAATTAGCCTTTTGTGACAATTCGAAAATCTAGAAAACCATATTTCCCTCCTATGATCAATCATAGTAGACTCTATGATTGATCATAGAGTCATCTATGATTGGTCATAGGAGTAATTTTTATTTTTAGAAAAATTTCTTCGAGCTCTTTGATTGAGTACTTATGGGTCTCGAGTGGACATCGGGATCAAAAGTTATGACCATTTTAAGTTGGGCCATTTTTTACTTTTCTTAATTTTCGCCAATGCCATATCATTGCCAGACCAATGACTTATCATTGGTCCAATTAATGTGTGACCTTCTCTAGAGTTTGTGTGGATCTTTTTAACCCATTCTAAGTCCACCAGTCATTAAAGGTCCAATTCGTGGTCCAACTAATGTGGAACATTTTCCAAAGTTTGTTGTTCAAATTCCATCGGTCTATACGTCCATAGGTCCATTTGGTTCACACTTGGTGAGATGTTTTGGTCCAATCTAGTCATCATATGGTCCATCTATGGTTTAACCCAAACCCACTTACCATACCTTTACTAATTTTTCATTGAGCATATGATTGACATCCTGAGGTGATTTTGTACTAGAGCTTGAGACATCTTGGACTTTTCAATGAAGCTTGTGATTTTCTAGACTTTTTCACTTGAGGTTTCTTTGAGCATTAACCGGACTTGATTTTAACTTACATAGATTTAAAATTACATACTTGGTCCAATATATTGTCCACACTATACTACATGCACTTACAAGTTTTGGAATGGAATTAACAACACAATAAAGTACCTAATAATCTCCCCCTTTGTCAATTCCATGTCAAAACTTTAAAGTTGAAGATTTACAAATTAAGTCCTAAATATATGAGTTTACCCAAAACAACATAAATACATAAATTTTTTTTTGTCATAAACAAATTTTCATTACTGCTCCACCTTTTTGTCATAGGGTGACAAAGTGCAGTTCCTTCCTGAAGATGTGGCATATCCTATAAAACATAAAAAATAAAATACCTTTCTCTAAAAGGTGTATCAATTTAAAAAAGAAAATTAACTTTATGCATAATGTTAGCAAAATGATTTTACTATTAGCTCATTAAGCCAAACTTTAAAAAAATGATTTTACTATAAATACCAATTAAAGTTTTTCAAAAATAATTTACTATTAACTATAATTTATATTAATATGTAATTCAAAAGAATTTTAAATCAATACTCCCCTGAGTTGATATACTAATTAAAACAATAAAAATTGCCATAAAATTAATACTAATTGAGATATTTAAACAAAATTTTAACAATAAGCACATGAGAGACTGATTATTTTACTATACATTCAAATTGTTCCCCCTTTCACATATCTTTCCTTTTTCATACAATTTCTCTCCCCCTTAATGTACGCAAGTTTTCACAAGAGAGAATAGCGACTAAAGAACCATAGCAATTCAAACATTATAGTTAAGGCTTCTAAGAGCATTAATCTTAACTCATATTTGTTTGAAAGGAAGTGGGTTATTTCTTTAACTTAATTTATTTGCCTTTTAATTTCCTTTTTCTTTGGCTCTTGAGATTTAAGTCAATCTAATTTCTTCTTTTGACATTCAAATTTCAAATGTCCTAGAAATCCATAATGATAACATTCAACATGTGATGTTGAGTTAGAGGCATTAAAATTTGAGTTTCTTTGGCCTATCTTTTTCTTACCCATTTAAATTGGTTATTTTCCCTTTCAAAGAGTAGTCTTGGGTCCAACCCCATTTCAAGGAGTCTTATTTGATTTTGGAACATTGGTTTCATAACCAATTCCGGTTATATCTTCCTCATGCTTTCTCAAGTTTAGCATGTTTTCAAGTTTATTTCCTTGGGCAATGATCTTGAGAGATCTATCATTTTTTTCTTCTAACGTTTTTACTTTATTTTCCAGATCAATCACTTGTTGTTGAAGTTTTTCTTTTAATTCAATAATTGTTCTCTTCTCCTCAATTTCTTTAGAAAAGGCTTGGTTGATTTCATTTAGCTTCTTTTCTAAAGAGTTTGCCTTTTCTTTTAAGTTTTCATTTTCTTCTTCAAGAATAGCATTTAACTTACAAGATTCATCATTACTCAAATTTTCTTTTAACTCTTTTATCTCTTTCTTTATTTTGGAGTTAGCTTTCATAATTTCTAAACTTTTATTATAAAGTTGTTCATAAGCTTCTTGAAGGTCTTCATCATCGCACTCTTCTTATTTACTACCATTACAAATGTTTTCCTCAATATCATGTGAGGGTTTAGTAAAGGCAGTCAAGGCTCTATAAGTATGTGAAGATTCATCTGCACTGCATGATGACTCATCATCCGATTCATTGGAATCGTCATCCCATATAGCTGTCATAGCCTTGTTAAAATTTTCTTTCATATTGGTACATTTAGAGGCTATATGACCATGTCTAGAACACTCATGACATTGAAGTTTTTCCCTTCCATAATATTCTTTTGTTTGCTTATTTGGAGGGGGACCCTTTTTCATGATTTCCCTAAGTAATTTTATAAGATTCCTTGCAAATTCTAGTTCCACCTCATTGCTAGTTTGGCCAACCTTAAGTGCATAATCTTCTCTGGGGGGTTTGAGCTTCAATTAAAAGTTTGTAAAGAACCTACAAATTCTTTGACTTGAATTTTGTCCATGTCTTTGTTTTCTTCTATGGCGGTGACTTTGGAGTACTCTTAGGAAGATATCTTAATTTTTTTCTAACTATTTTGGAATTTGACACCACTTTACCTAGACCCCACATGGAGTTGACTATTTCTTGAAGCTTGGTATAGAAGTCGATGAAGTATTCATCTTCTTCCATTCTAAGGATCTCAAACCTAGTAGTTAATATTTAAAGCTTAGATTGCTTGATTGTACTAGTCCCTTCATGGGTTATCTCAAGGAGGTCCCATGCTTCTTTGCCCGTTTCCAAATTACAAATCCTTTGAAACTCCACTTGACTTACCGCATCCACAATGACATTTAATGACTTGTAGTTTATGGTGTAGGCATTCTTTTCACTAGTAGACCATTTCATTTTATCATTTTTAGGTGCAATCCAACCATTCATGATAGAATTTCACAAAGATACATCCTTTTCCTTTAGATATTTATGCATCCATGGTTTCCAATAGTCATAGTTGGAACCATCAAAATAAGGTAAAGTAATAGACATTCCGTCTACAATTTTAGAATTAATTAATCCTCTAGTAAAAGACAATCTAGAATTTAAATACTAGGATCTTTAACTTGGGATGTTAAGCCCAATATAGAGAAACTTGCAATGATACCAATTGAGATTCCAATATGGGATCCTAGAGGTGGTGAATAGGATCTCTACACTTATTTAAAATTTCTTTAACAATTTAAATCATTCTTTAATTTATTTTTAGATTAATTTAAATTGTAGCAAAAAGTAAATAAGTAAACCAAACAAAATAATGAAAAACAAAGCAAACACAAGAATACACAAATTTAAAGTGATTTGACACTTTGAACCTACGTCCACTATCAAACCGGCTAACCCCCGAGCCTTAATATTTTTATTAATAGTTCTTAAAACTATTATAGGAGAAAAAATTTAAACCTAAAATTTACCTACAAGTTCCATGGAATCCTTCACCTTATAGATGCACTCCCAGTGTATCCAGTGGGCATGCTCCTATTCAATGACTCTAATGGACAATTACCCACACTTGGCTCCGAAAAGTGCTTCACAAGAATCTGACTTTGGTGGCTCTGAAAAATACTACAAGTTTGCTAGAAGTTGTAGAATTCCTTCCGCACTATAATATTTTTTTATAGAATGATTTGACTATGGTGCACACACACTTTGGAGAAACAAAGGTTTTACTCTAGGAATGACTTTCCAAGCTTCAAAAGAATTTAAATCTTACATTGGGAAGCTTTAATTACATCATTGACATGGTTTTTACCATTGATAAAGGCTCAAGGTCGTTTATATACTCTCTTTAAGGATTTACAAAGATTGGCTCAAGAATGATGGATTTGCATGTAGAAATCAAGAAGAGTTTTTCATGGATTTTTTCTCTCTTTAATCCTCCTCAAAGAGTTCTCCAATGGCTATAGAAAAAGGTAAAAAGACTAACCGTTTATGATAACTTGAAAATCTAGAAAACCAGATATCCCTCTTATGATCGATCATAATAGACTCTATGATCGGTCATGGGGCTATGTCAATCATAAAGTCATCTATGATTGTTCATAGGAGAAATTTTTATTTTTAGAAATATTTCTTCAAGCTCTTCGATTTGGGTACTAACGGTCCTTGAGAAAACATCGAGATCAAAAGTTATTGCCATTTTAGGTTGGGTCATTTCTTACTTTTTTTAATTTTGTTAATGACCTATCATTGTCAGGCCAATATCCTATCATTGGTCCAATCAATGTGTGATTTTCTCTAGGGTTTTCTTAGGTCTTTCTAACCCATTCTAAGTCCACTTGAGGTCATAAAAGGTCCAATTCGTGGTCCAACCAATGTTGAACATTTTCTCAAGTCTCTCGTTCTATTTCCATTGGTCCATACGTCCGTAGGTCTATTTTGTCCACAGTTGTTGAGACCTTTTGGGTTAACCTAGCTATCATATGGTCCATACCTTTTGGGTTAACCTAGCTATCATATGGTCCATTTATGGTTCAACCCAACCTGAACCCACTTACCATACCTTTACTTACTAATTTTCCATTGACCATAGGATTTTCATCTTGAGGTGACTTTGTACTGGAGCTTGAGACATCTTGGACTCTTCATTGAATCTTGTCTCTTGATGCTTGTAGTCTTCCGGGCTTCTTAACTTGAGGCTTCCTAAGCATTAAATGAACTTGATTTGGATTTACATAGATTTACAATTATATACTTGATCCAATACATTGACCACACTACACTACATGTACTTATATGTTTTGGAATGGAATTGACAATACAACAAAATACCTAATATGGAAAACCAAAAATTGGACCTAGACTGAAATCTAACACATGAGGGTAATGATATTTTTTTTACCTAAAACATAGTTTTTCATATTCTTCCATGAAGAAGTGTTCAGTTGACTCATTATTCAGTGTGGTACCTTTGGAAACCTGGCCGGCACATAACTCATGAGTAACCCAACAAGAAATTTTAGCATCTTGTCGCCTCAAAGCCCAATCAAGATTTTCAAGGTTTCTTGTACTTCACTCTTGTGACATCCTGCAAGTGTTGGAACATGAATCTAACTTGATTACTAGGTCCCAAATTCCCAATAAACCCTAAAAGTACAGCCTATTCATGTCTATCACAAGTATTAGGTCGGTAGACCGAAAAGCAGGCTAAGACCAAATTTAGATTAAATTAAGAAATTGTTATGTCAATAATACATTTAATCAAAGGAATTAACTATAGTAGCCTTGACATGTGACACCATCCTTGTGGAGCTCCAAATATATCATCACTCCTTGCCACATGTCCCTCTCCTATTGGTGATCCTAAGCTCACATTGTCAACCCATCACCTCCTTACCACATGTCCTTTCCCAATTAGTGTTCTCAGACCCATGCCATCACCTCTTACCACATGGACCTTTCCCATTGGTCTATGTCATTACTCTTACACACCATCCCATCCATATCTAGCCTTGCTAGATGTTCTTTCCTTATTGGTACTCATAAACCCATGTAAAGTACCATCATGAAAAGCCACCACCTCTTGCCATTTGGACCTTTCCCATTGGTTTAACTCATAGCCTACTCTTACATACTATCCCATTCCACATCTAGTCTTACCATATTTATACTCCCTATTGGTGCTCCCAATTAAATCCATTTAAAATACAATTATGACAAGCCAACACCTCTTGCCACATGACCCCTTCAGATTGGTCCACCTCATAGCCTATTCTTAGGCCTATTATGGTTGTTTCATAGCACACCACATGGAATCTTCCATGGGAGCTCCCTTTTTCACATGGATCCCCCAAACCAACCATATCAGTTCATGCCATGTTTCGTGCATTGGTTGGCAATTTTACTCATCTAAATGAAACCCAAAATGAACTTAAATGAAAACATAACCCAAATGCAACCCAAATCCGGTCCAAATTTAACTCGGATTCAACCCAAATTAGCTTATCTTATATAAATAAAACCCCTTCTCTCACGTTTCAAGGGTTAAAAGTTACAAAAATTGGCGTGGAAGCTCTACATGGGCACTCCTCCAATGTGTATAAGCTTTCAGATTCCTTATTCTCTTAAGGCTCATAGTTGGCTTCTCTTAGTGTTTTAGGAAGATACACTGCAATAGGAGCCCCATTATGAGACCTATTATTGTCTTCCCCTCTCCTCTGCACACCCAACACTATCCTCAGGCTCTTCAAGGAGTCCTAGAACAAGGGAAATTAAAACTAGGTAGTCTTCCTTTTCTCTTTCACATAATAAGGCATGATTTGTAATGTCATTCTTGGTGTGTTTAGAGTATTTTAATTCCATTTATTAGTTGTTAAAATACTCGAAAATAACTTTCATGGATGTACCCTAATCCTCTTCAAAACCCTATGGCCATTTGTGGGCATTGCGGAAAAACTCGGGGGTCTGCTCGCCCCACTTTAGACAAACTTGGGTCGGTCTCAGGGCTTTGGTTTGAAGTTGTCACCAACTCGGATTTTTATAGATGGGGTTGAATATCTACCTCCTTTCTAGGGGAAAGGAGTATTACAGGTCTTACAGCTTGGGCTAGGCACTTGGGCCTATGGTTTGACTCTCTAATTGGTCTAGGATTCCTATGATTTTAGGGTAAGCTGTTTGGTTGTAATTGGGAAAGGTGTTAGGAACCCCAATTATCCACCTTTTTAGGGTGGCTCCTCTGACCTAGTAATGTCTTAATATTATTAAACAAAATAGGAGAAGTGAGATTTTGATCAATTTTTTGTTAGTACGCCCGAACTTGCATTCAGTAGGCCTAATTTTGACAGTACGCCTGAATTTTAATTTAGGTTCAAGTTCAAGCATATGACCTGAAATTGACTTTAATGGGTTCATTTTATCAACAAAGACCTATATTGAGATTACTAAGGTTTAAGCAAGGGCTTATTAGTGTTTTTGAACATAAAAACCCCTAACCACTCTCTAGTTTATCAGGAAGGAGTAAAATACGAGTTTTCCCCTCCGTATTATTTTAAACATACGCCTGATCTTTGTTACGCTTGATATTTCACAGAGTGAAAATTCAAGCGTATTGTCTTGAATGGACCCCATTTAATTTTTGGAGCCGTTTTAAGGGTCTGGGAGTCTTCCCTGAGGTATGCTTGGGGGTTCTCTAGGTTAGTAAGCCATTGAACATTTGGGGATAGTAAGAATGTAATTTCAGATGGGTACGCTTGAAGTAATAAGGTATGCCTAATATTTTGTACGCCTTATCTTTCATAGAGTGAAAGATCAGCCGTATTGACCTAAATGGGTCCCACTCAATCATTTCAGCACACCAAAAGGGATGGGATTGTTGATGAGGGGCTTCTGAGGGTATAAGGGCTTCTATGAGCTACTGGACATTCGAGGACAACCAAAAGGCCTTTTAACTAGGTACACTTGAAATGATAGGGTACACTTAATCTTGTTGTATGCCTTATCTTTTATAGAGTGAAAGATTCGATGTATTATGTTTGTTCCCAAAATCCAATAGCCTATTTTTTAGGTTTTTGAGCCACCTCCCAAGATTTGCTAGGTCTGGGATTTTTTAGTGTGGTGGGTGGCTACCTCAGAGAGTTCTTTAAGAAGACCCAACTTTATTGAACAAGGGGAGACCCTTCTTTGAATTTTTTAAAGAAGTGGGTTGTGTGCAACTTAGCATAGAGGATAACAAAAATGTCAGATTATGGGACCCATTTGAAAACTCTACACATGGGGTTGGGTCCAAATTTGGTGGAGAACATGTATAGGGGGTCATGAACCTACTGCCCAAATTTGAAGGGCTAACAATATATACACAGGAAGTTATTTAATAAATAAGACAGATCACTAATGGAATGCAAGCTAAAGATAGCAGAAAAATTAATTAAGAAGAAATTAAAGGAAAAATGCAAAACTGTAAAGAAATAACTTATAAAAGTTTATTTAAACATCTAAATTAGTTAGTCAAATAATAGAACCAAAATAAATTCAAAATAGATTTCGTAAATAAAATTAAAATTTAGACATCACCCTTAGCTCTATCTAGATAGTGTGTGAACACACTTATTTAGGGGGGAAGATGAGCCTACTTTTGAGGTCAAACGACCTCATCTTGGGCTCAAATTTGGTGGATAGATGGGTCACTATGATAGTGACTCATGGTAAAAATCATAACACCCCACCCCCCACCCCTTGAGGGAGTTATGGTTCTCATACAAAAAATAGTAACAAAAACAAGTAAATGGGAGATAAGCTTATCTCCCCTATGTCCCACAAAATGGATAGTTTGTTTGGACCCATTAATTGGCTCTTTACAGTATTGGGAAGCCTACATAAATAAAAGGGGGGGGGGGACTAACCTGATATAGTGGTTATCCTTCTCTTCTCTTCTTTTCTCTTCTTTCTTTCTTTCTCTTTCTTTCTTTCTTTCTTTTCTTTCTCTTTCCATTTTTTCAGGGGTTTTTCTCTCTCTCCCTTCCAACAAATTAGGGGGGGGATTTGATAGGTCCGAACCAAGGGGTGGGTGACATGGGGTGGATGCAATAGGGAAAATGGGTGGAGGGGAGTGATGGTGTGGTGGAGGCCAAGGGAGGCTTCTAGAGGATGGGAGGTGGCAAAGGGGGTAGGTGTGTGGTCCTTTTAAGGAGGTGGGGGTGAGTGAGAGGGGAGGGGTGAGGTGGTGGGGCCCATGCCAAGTGGGTGGTGGATGTGAGGAGGTAAAAGGGATGGTGGGGCCCATAGGAATGTGTGGTGGGAGGAAGGAGATGGGAGAGGGGGTGTAGGGGTTAGGGTAGTGGTCCCTAGGGTCTATACCCTTCTTTTTTAAACATTCCAAATCAAGGGTATAGGATTAAAAGTTCTTTTAGGGGCATTTTGGAAAAAAATGAGATTTTTTGAAAAAAGGTAATGATTTCTTTTTCTGGATTTCCCCCCTTTACTATTTGAACTTATTTTTTAGGTTTTATAACTCCAAATGTTTCGAGGTTTATGAGTTTTTCGAATCTCTTGAATATTTTGGTTGCAATGCAATTGCCAGAATTTGATTTGGAGTAGGGTAAGTGGGTCAAAACTGACTCCGAATGGCCCTAGAATGACTTGCACCTGTGAAGGAAGAGAAAATGATAAAATTGTCTTTTGATATCTTGATACAAAAGATGGCCTTCGAAGTTTGTGAGACACAAGCTTTAACTGTCCGTGAATCCAATATCTGAGTTAAAAGCTATGTTTGAAACCCTAAATTATGCCAGAATAAATTTCTGAGATAGGAATTTTTTTAGACTTTAAGTGGGAATAATGGGGATCATGATATTTTGGGTCTTAGAACTATGAGTCCATAGAACCTAACAAGCAGACAATCTGATTCCCGGTGAATTTTTGGGAACTTCTTGAAGGAAGGTCACTTGACCAAAAGATACACCCTAGATTTGTGAAGAACTGGGCCATTGAGCTATGTTTAGTCTATGGATGTACTTGTCTATCAGAGTGTTTATCGAAGATCTCAAAAAACTTAAGAAAATGAGCCTAACCTAGAGGGATTTGGATTCTTGGAGAGTTCTCGAAGGTTCACCGAGTATCCAAGGTTAATTAAAGTAGTTCTGCTATAATTTGAGGGAGAATGGGATGATTAGGG
>JAOXJP010172526.1:0-12642 GCA_025762735.1 Platanus orientalis
ATGGTGACTTCATTGGGGGAATGTTTGATCTCTACCTGTATACATTTTGAATTATTTTCAATACGTGCTTTTCATTGTATAAATACATGCTCACATGCTCACATGCCTACATTACTCACCTGTTTACTTGCTTTCATCATGTATACATGCTTTGGATTAGACTTAGGCCACTTTATTAGTTAGTTAGGATAACACTCCATCATTAACATTTATTCAAAATTTCCATGCTTTAGGTTAGAAAACATGCTCACTTTAGATTTAGGACAATTGGAATTAGTTAGTAGGACTAAATTCACCCTTGAACAACTTGTATGAATACATCTTTGTTATTTTTCATATTTTGCACAAAATGAGTTCAAGGACACAACATTGCACCAATACATCACTCTCATTTACCCTATCTAGGTCATTACCCACCAACGGACTGACATAGGATCACCCCATAGGATGGGAACAAAGTTTGAGCAGTGGCTTCTATGTTAGTGTGGCCAGACCGAGTAACCAAAGCCAATTATCATCCCATGATCCAATCTTTTTTGGGGAGGTGTTTAGACTAGTACGCTTGTCTTTTAGAATCCCAAAGAAGCATGCATATGTAGTCATTTTCAAGTTAGAGTTACTTTGGTTACACTCAATAGCTTAGAGGTCTAGCTTTAGGGATTGTTTGCCAGATTTTGAGTGTGTACTTGCATGATTAATTAAAAGAACTAGGAATTCATGTCCATTTTTTTAAAAACTTGTCTAAATTTACTTTTTAGATAACTTAGACCGGATTTTACTTTCTTATCTAAGTTTGGGTACATCTCACCACTTTGCCTAATATATTTAATGCAAAGGCATAGATTGTATAGACATTCCACAAATGAAGTAAATACAAACCATTCCATAAAAGTAAATAAATAGCCACATTCAAGTCATTCAAAGGTAAATAAACAAAGTTCATAACTAAATAATCAAATGTATGAATCCATCCCTCTTAAAGATAAAGAAAAATACAATCTATCAAGATCAATCATCGGAGCCTCTATCCACCTGCTCCATTGTCCCCTTCTTACCCATATGTTTATTCTTTTGGGAATATAAATGTCCTACTCCAAAGCGGACTGCAGCATTGCCAGGGGGCACGACAGTGCCCTCTCCCAGTCTGATCCCGAGTGGACTCTCATCTGTCTATAGAGAAGTCATGTCCATAATGTCAGTGGCCACCAAGTTTGTGTGCACCTCTGGCTTAATCTCAATAGATGCAGAGGGCATCTCAGTATCTCCCTCATTACCACCTCCATCCCCAAGAATAAGGATCTGCTTCAATAATTGCAAAACAATTTAAAGACAATGTTAAAGTCAAACATGGAATCATTAAAGGGAATGATGTTGAAAAAGAAAACTAGTTTTCTATTTGGTACCTCCTCAACCTCCTTCTTATGCCTTTCTTTCAAGGCTAAGACCTCTGTTAAATGAGCTTGGTGCTTTTGCCTCACCAAGGCAAAACACCTAGCCAATTTGTAAAGGGCACTTAAGTACACCTCCCTTGAGACCTACATAAGTATACAGCTTTGTCAAACACCTTAAAATTGAAATTTAGCAAAGAATCATCATTAAAATAAACTAAGTCATACCTGGGTCAAAGTCTCTGGAGGCACCCACACCTCGGGGAGCTTGGCATAAGGCAAGGGCTCCTTAATCACTCCACCCTCGAGGATGGTCATTACCACCACCTTGGGCACCACCCTTACCAGATCAATCTCGACTATAGAAGCCTTTATCTTCCTTCCGCTTCTAGTAAGAGGTGCGGGTTCGTCTGTGGGTTGGGCCTCTACTGCCTGATAAAGTCAAATAATTAAACCATCATCATATGTTTTAAAAGGAAAATGAAATAAATATAACAAAAATGTTTTGCAAGAATAAAATCAACTCACTTGGGGCTTGATGGGGCCACCTAAAGGCCTGCAAGACTGAGTGGCCCACGACTCGCTATAATCCCTGCCCTACTTTAAGAAGACCGAGGCAACGATGCCTATCTCGCCTCTCCCGACTTGATCCTTAGTGTCAATAACTCGAGGGGGCAAGTGTGGGACCACAAAGTCCTCCACTCCTATGCCTACCTGACGCCAACACCTCTTCCTAAAGTACATGGTGATCTCGTCAATAGCTATCAACACGATCCTTTGAGGAGACTAGGTTCAAGCCAAGGTCTAGGTAAGAGTTGTGTCCCTCTTCAACACCTACCTAGCCCAAGGGTGCCACTTAACCTGCACAAAACACATAGAATTTAAAGTATGATTTTCAAAAGTAAAGTAAATAATTAAATAAAAAAGAGAAAATTGTGTACTTACTTGAGCGGCTATAGGAGGTCTAAGTCCTGACAGAAGACAGAGATGGACTTGCAGACCTTGTGGTGGGTGTTCGAGACCTTCCACCTATGCAAGGGAAGGGAAACACCTCCTCGTTCTTCCATGTAGGGGCCAAAGGTGGGAAGTGTTGGTAGCACCACATCTGCAAAAAGCAAGACCTCCAAAAGTTAAATAGCATACATAATATAAAAAAAATTAAGTAAAAAATATATAATAAAAGAAATAACAAGGGTTGTCAGCACACAAATTTTGACTCGAGTCAGTTGATGGAATCAGATGGGTTCATTACAACATGGAATAGAACCAAAATCTAGATATCCCTGAGCTTTAGATAAGTATTCTCAATGGATATTCTGGTCGTAAGTGCAATAATAAGGTTGAAACTCTATCAAAAAACCAATTAGGCTAAGCCCTAAGAACGGACATTCTGGGATTCCAAAGGTCCAACTTCCCTTCCACCAGCTCTATTTCATCTTAAATTTGCCAATCTTCATAAGCCTTCTCTCATTGAAGCATCAAAATGCTGGCAAATTACCATTTTACCCTTACACCCTTGAAAATCCCAATCAAAGTCTATTGGACTCATTTTCTCCAAAATATTTATATAGTAAAGCCATCTTGAAGTTTTCAACCTTCAAAAGCCTTCTCACATTAAAGCATCAAAAGGCTGATAAATTACCATTTTACCCCTACACCCTCAAAAATCCAATTGAGGCCTATTGGGACTTATATTCTCTAGAACACCTCAAAAGTCTTTCCACAATGAAGTCATCTTGGATTTTTCAACCTTCATAAGGCTTCTCACATTAAAGCTCCAAAGGGTTAGCAAATTACCATTTTACCCTTGCACCTCTAAATTTCTCAACTTCAGGTTATTTGACCCATTTTTTAGGACTCTCCAACCTTCATAAGTTTTCTCACATTGAAGCACAAAAGGATAGAGAAATTACCATTTTACCCTCTACCCCCAAAATACACTATTTCTCTAAAAAATTAGACCATCGGTAAATCCTCGAAAGCTTGTCACTGATAAAAAACTCAACTAGTTAGTGGCCCTATGCAGGCAAGTCTAAGATCTCCCTAGAAAAGCTATATCAAGATCCCCAAGATACCCAATGTCCCCTAATTACCCCTTTCTCTCCCTAATTACAGCAAAACTACTTTTATCAGTCATTAACACTCAGTGAACCTCCGAGAACTCTTCGAGAATCTAAATCCCTCAAGGTCAGGCTCATTTTCTCAGATTTTTCAAGATCTTCCACAAACACCCTGATAGATAAATCCATCTACAGACTCAACATAGCTCAATGGCCTAGTTCTTCACAAATCTAGGGTGTATTTTTTTGTCAAGTGACCTTTCTTTGAGAATCTCTCGGGAATTCACCAGGAATCAGATTGTCTGCCTGTCAAGACCTATAGACTCATAGTTCTAAAATGCAAACAACTATGATCCCCATTATTTTCACTCTAAATCTAGAAAAAACCTATCTCAAGTCCACAGGGAATTTGGTCTAGGACAATTTAGGGTTTCAAACATAATTTTTGACTCGGGTGTCGAATTCACGAACAACCAAAGCTTGTCTCATATATTTTGAAGACCATCTTTTGTTTCAAGTTTTTAAAAATTAATTTTACCATTTTACCCTTCCCTCACAGGTACGAATCATTCTAGGGCCATTCGGAGTCAGTTTTGACCCACTTACCCTTTTCTGAATCCAATTTTGACAATTACGTTGCGACTAAAATATCTAAGAGATGCAAAAAATCATAAACCTCAAAACATTCAGAGTTGTAAAACCTAAAAAGTAAACCTAGGCAGTAAAGGGGAAAAATCCAAAAAAATGATCATTACCTTTTTAAAAAAAGGTCAATTTTCCCAAAATACCCCTGAGACAAATTCTAATCCTATACCCCTCATTTGGAATATTCCAAATGAGGGATAGAGGCCCTAAGGACTACTGCCCTAACCCCTACACCCTTCCCCTCACTTCACCGCCACCACTTATTGCCATGGGACCCACCACCCCTTTCACCTCCTCACCACCACCACACACTTGGCATGGGCCCCACCACCCCTCACCACCTCACTCCCCTCTTTACTCGCCCACCACCTCCTTATGGCCTCCAACTAGTTGCCCCCCACCTCACTCCCTTCTAGACTCCCCCATCCCACCTCACCTCAGTCCCCACCACTCATTCACCCTCTCTACCTCACCCCCTTGGTCCCCACCTATAAATCCCCCCTAATTCATTGAAGAGGGAGAGAGAAAAAAATCCAACTAAAAAAGAATGAAAAGAGAAAGAAAGAAAGAAAAGATAAAGAAAGAGTGAATAAAGAAAAGAAGGAGACAACCATCTCGGCCAGGTTGATCCCCCCTCCTTTCCTTTTCATTTTTATGCTAGTAAACCCCCCCTCATGCTATAATAACCCCACACCTAAGTCCAGACCCCACTTTCTTACTAGAATATAGGGGAGATAAATTTGTCTCCCCTTTACTATTTTTTTGTTGTTGTTGTTAGTGTGATTGCTACACTTCTCTCAAGGGGAGGAGTAAGGAGCTAAGGTTTTGACCATAAGTCACCATCCCTCTAACCCACCTACCTACCAAATTTGAGCCCAAGATGAGGTCATTTGATCGTAGAAGTGGGCTTATCTTTCCCCCTAAACAAGTGTGTTCTCACATTGTGTAGACAGAGTTAGGGGTAAACCCCGAATTTTTATTCTCTCCAAGAAATGTATTTGACTTTCATTCTTATTCTATTATTTAGTTGCCCTCCCCAAACCCCGCATTAGCGGGAACCTCGTGCACTGGGTCGCTCTTTTTTTCCTATTATTTAGTTAACTAGTTTAGGTGTCTAATTAAATTTTTGTAAGTCTTTTCATTCCATTTTGGTATTTTTCCTGTTATTTATTTCCAATGATTTTCCCTACTGTCTATGATCTGTATTTAATTAGTCATTTGTCTTATTTACACCATAACTCACTGTATATATAGCATTTGAATCCCAAATTTGTACTATAGATACATTACCCATTATGTATGTTCCCCACCAAATTTGGGCCCAACACCATTTGTAAATCTCTAAAAATGGGTCCCACAACCTGCCCTTTTGTTCATGCCCTGTGCTAAAATGTACATGCCCCACCCTTTTGGAAAATCCAAAAGAGGGTCTCCCCTTGTCCCAGAGGGTTGGGCTTTCTTAGAGGACTCCTTGAGGTAACCACCCATCCCTCTGAAAAGCCCTATGCCTAGTAAACCTTGGGAACTGGTCCAAAATCCAAAAACAAATTATTGGATTTTTGGAATAGACACAGTATACTTGATCTCTCACTTACCTTAATTTCAGGCGTACCTAGGTGAAAGGCCTCTCAACTGTCCTTGAATGTTTAATCAGACCATAGAGGCCTTCATGCCTTTAAAGAATCCATCATAAAAAATCCCAACCTTTATGAAGTGCTGAAATATTTAAGTGGGGATCATCTGAGTTTGTACGCCTGATCTTTCACTCTAGGGATCATCTGAGTTAGTACACTTGATCTTTCACAGAGTGGAAGATCAGGCGTACCTCAATTTCAAGCATACCTTGCTATTTTAAGCGTACCCACCTAAGATGATGTTTTTGACTGTCCCCAGATGTCCAGTGGTCCATGGTAACCTACTAACATGTAAAACCCCAAAATACACTTCATGAATAATTTTCAGAACTTAGAAATGACTTTAAAGATTAAGTGGGACCCACCCAAGGCAGTACGCTTAAACTTTCACTCTGTGAAAGATCAGGCATGTCGAAGATCAGGTCTATGTCTAAAAGATTAGGTGTATTGAGAGAAAAATTCTTGTTTTACCCTTGTTGATAAAATAGAGAATAGTTAAGAGTTAGTTACCTCTCAAAATCCCAATGAACCTTGATTTAAACTCTGATAATCCTAGGATAAGCCCCTACTAATAAAATGGGCCCATAAAAGTCAATTCCATGCTATATGCATGAATTTAAACCTATATTAAAATTCAGGCGTACTAATAGAAAGTCTTTAAAAAACCCCAATTCTTTTATTTCGTTTAATAAGATTTAGGTATTGCTAGGTTAGAGGAACCACCCTAAAAAGGTGAAAAATTGGGGTGCTAAACACCTTCCCTTATTACAAACAAACAACTTACCCGAATCCCTGGAAAACCATACTAGTCTGAGAGTTAATGCTAAGGTCTAAGTGCCTAGCTCGGGTTGTAAAGCCCACAATCCTTCTTTACCCTAAAAGGGAGGTAGGCGTCCAACCCCGTCTATAAAAACCTGAGTTAGTGGCTACTCCAAACCAAGGCTTAGAGGCCAACCCAAGTTGGCCGGGCGTGGTTCTCCGAAGTGGGGTAGGTAGACCACCTGGTTTTTCTGCGATACCCACAGAATGACGACTCTATTAGGGATTTACTGTTTAACCTTTGAATAGGAAATATCTGAATCTTATTAAATATTCTTTGTTTATATTTCTTTTTTTTTATAAAGCATGTGTTCACATAGACATTAAGGCATGTCATTATTTAGTAAGAGATATTTGCATTTAAACCATATTAAACTTGCATCTTAGGATCAAAAACATGTTCACATTAGATCTAGGACTGCTTGAATTACTTACTAGGATCAAAATTCACATTTAACAAATTGTTTGTAAAAATATGTTTGATTTTCATCTCCTTTTTATAATGATTCCATAAGATACGCCACTTCATTCATATCTTATATAAGCATCATGAGCCCTATATATGTTCATTACCCACCAATGGATTGACATTGGCAAATATTTAGGACGAGGGACAACGCTTGAAATGTGGTTGCTACATTAGTACGGTCAGGCTGAGTAACCCAACACAGTCACTATTCCTAAGATCCGAGCAATCGGGGAGGTGTTTAGACTAGGAAGCCTTATAAAATCTCTCTAAATAAAAAAAAAATCATGCATACATGCATTTTAAAGTTATTTAGGGTATACTTGAATAGATTAGAGGGCTAGAAATTGGACTTATTTGCCATTGAGTTCCACTTGATTGCTTGCAGGTGTTACCATTAGAGTCAATGATTCATGTCCAATTTTTATAGATACTTAGAAGAATTTCCAAACTTATATATATATAATCTTCCCATTTAACGTATCATACACCACAAACCATACATAAAAGATTGAATGAACAAAGAACTCTTTATTTCATTTCATTTCCATTTATACAAAATTCAAAACATTTATCCAAAAACAACAAAAAAGAGGGGAAAATTCAAAGAAAATCTCTAGTCCTCAAGGTTCTCCTCCTCTTCCTCCATCACCCACCTTAACCATCCGTTCGAGGACCTTTAACCTACATGTTTCCTCTCGTAGGTCGTCCTCAACCTAAATTTTGCACCCCCTAATATGGCTTTCCCTTTCCCTTTATCCTGGGGAAGTGCTATCTCAGTCACTGATGTGTCTTTCTCTTTCCGCTGATCTTGGGAAAGTGCTACCTCTGTCACTGGGGTAGTAGGAATGTCATCTATAACCTCCGCACCAATATCTACCTCAACCCCTGTAGCAGTGGGGGTGTCCTTAGCAGCCTCAGAATCTATGCTTGTCCTAGCCTCAGTTGGTATACTCTCAGTAATCCCTAAGTCTGCCTTTACAATTGTCTCAATGTTCATTTATCCTCTATTGGTTGTCTTCTTCTTGCCTTGAGGATACCCCCAACTAAAATCAATACAAATAAATAAGTTAGAAATCAGAAAACATGTTAAAAAAAACAAAACAAAACAAAGAAAAATAATGTAAATCTAGAAACCTTAGCAATGCGAGCTCTGTATCTCCTCCACTAAGACATCGGCTCCTCCCCCATGTTGTGACAAACTTGCCTCACCAAGGCTTGAGAGCAAGCCAACATCTTAAGAGCCCCTAGAAAATATTCTGAAGGTACCTATAAAAAATGACATGATGAGAAACATAAAAACAAAAACAAAAAACAAAGTACCTGGGTCACCGAGGGTGGAGGAACCCACTCCTCGAGCACTGTGCTGTCTGGAAGGGGTAGCTCCTATGCCCCGCTTGGCATTGGTCACTATAACCATCATGGGAAGTAGTCCTAGCAAGGTCTCAGTCAAAGTCCCCTCGTTTGGGGCTTTCCTCTTTCTTCCTTTCCTTGTGGGAGTAAGAGCTTAGGTACCTTAGGGTGTAACCCCAGGTTGGCTAGCTACACTAGCACCTACCTAATCCAACTAAAATAAAAAAGGGATTGTTAAAATTAAAAAAAGTAAACAAAAAACAAATAAAATGAATAAACAAATAAAGTGTACCTCTCCCTTGATAGGGCCTACCAAAGGCCCCATAAGCTTGAGTGGCCCACCGCTCAGGATAATCCACATCAGGGACCAAGTAGGCATGATGGGCTCACCCACTTTTCCCATACCTCACTCCCCCTCTGATTCAATCACGCAGGGTGGAGGACCAGGCACTACAAACCCCTCCGGGAGTGCTATCTGCTTGTAACATCTCTCCCCCAGGTACCACTTAACCTCCCCAGGGGCTAGCAAAATCATCTTGGTCATCAACAAGTCAAGGGCAATCTTGAATTCTCGGGATAAGTCCCACTCAACCCCCAAGCAGCCCAAGGAGCCTAATTAACCTACAAGAAAAACAAACATCAGTAAAAAACACACACACACACACAACAATAAACCATTAATCAATTAACTTTACTTGGATGGTTGTAATCTGGTCCAAGTCCCTCTTGAACATAAAAATAGACTTTTGTGCCTTTGGTTAAGTGTTAGAGGTCTTCCACCTCTCAACACAAGGCACGAGAAACAAATCTTTCCCCTTTCTATAGGGAGCCACGGGAGTCATCCTCTCATAACACCACACCTATAAAAAGTAGCAACACACGCATCAAATAAATAAATTAAAAAAAATAACAAACAACAAACAAAATATGCAACAAAAAATAAACTAACCTCCCATAGAAAATGTAGGCTAAGGAATACGACCTTCTCCCCATTACCAACCTCACTCATATTGGAGTACATCCACTCAAAGGCAGATCTACCCCAACCATAAGTGCTCACCTTAGACAAGTCATCCAAGGCGGGGAGGAAGTTGAAAAAGATCCGATCACTCTTCCCACTAAAGATGGATCGGGTAAACATGTAGAGATGAAAAGCCCGGACTGAGTAGTCTATCTCCATAGCTAAACTCCCATCCGCAGCCAAGATGTACTCCTTCTCAAACCATGAGGGCAAAACTCCTCTGAACCCTCTATCGTAAGCTATGGGCTGTGGCCCCAAACACCTCCTAATTATCTCCTGAGAAGGGACCATCTCATATGGAGGAGGGTCGCCCCCCCATAGGAAATGAGTTATCATAAAAAAGTCTATTGGGGGTAACCCTATCTCCCCCATAGGCAGGTAGAAGGTGCACGTGATGGGGGACCACCTCTCCGATAGTGCCATAAGTAAAGCCTTGTCCGCTTTCAGTAACGGGATGCTCAAAAATGGCTCGAAATCTATCTCCTTAACTTTGGTCTTAGCCCCTTCACAAAGACGTCCCCACATCATGAGGACCTTAGACCAAGACCCATGGGTCTCTACACCCTCCCTGTCCTGTAAAATAAAAAATAAAAAATTCAAAAGAAAAGTTAAAATTTTTTGTAGTTACTGGAAGTACGCCTAAATTCAGCATACACCTGAATTTAGGGTATGCTTGAAAAGTTCATATGCCTGAATTTTACGGTACGTCTGAATTTAATTTTATAGTGAATTCAGGCGTACTGTGTAAATTTAGGCAGAATGAGGATTTCAGGCATACTCCTCCCAAGATTGGACCAAAAACAAAGATAAAAGACTTATAAATTATCAATCAAATGAAAAAGAGTAAATAAAGCATGAGAGATTAAACAAAACTCAAAATCAAGGGTTTACCTCATCACTTGCTAAGTTCTTCCACAAAGCTTCTTCGTGGGAGAGAAGCAGTGGATAACTCCGAGATGATCCACTCGCACTCATTGTCTTTCGAAAGTTGGGAAATGATTAAAACAAGATAGGGGAAGTTCTCCAAGCCCTTTCCCTTGCAACAGTTAAAGCCCAACATTCAAAAATTGAAAATGACAAAAAGACGGCCTATAGGACTTTTATTAGAACATACTGTACAATACGCTTGAACTTTAATTGAATTAAAGAATTAAAGTTCAGGCGTATATGCAAGGATCAGACATTCTAACAAGACTTTTATTTTACAGAAATGTATTCAAGGCCTATTTGTTTGGATCCGTTCACTATCACTTCCATCAAATTCACATATGTGCTCGTCTCACTCCCGCCAAAGGAACAAGCCATCTGCGCTGACCAAAGCTGGCTTAGGACTACCCCATCACTATCTTGTAATCATATCGATTGGCCTTTTTTGGAAGCAGTTGTATCTTTTTGAGACCTTGTAGCGATGGTTTTCCATTTTGGAAAACATGAGATAACTCCCACAATTAAAGAGTTAGAATCTTTCTTGGATTTAAAACATTGTTATCGCACTGAGGCAATCTTCCTCGCACACAATAACAGCTATTTCAAAGACTTCCAGTCTACCCTCAATGTGTCAAAGGCCTTCCTACTCAAAGAAACTTTGGGTGATTACCTTCGTTGTCCTTTTGACTGTCTACTAGATCAAGGTTGGAGATTTCTTAGACCCAACCAAGTTCAAGGCCTTCACTCTGATAGTCTTGGGGAAAACCCTCTTATCCAGTAGTTGACATCATATTAGGGAGGTTTTGTGTAGCATTCTGGGACAAATTTTTGAGGGGAAGACGTTGGCCCCTATGATCATTGCAAAGACCATATCTAGTCTATCCCATTGTGCTTGTCAATGTAATGGCCAATTATATGGTTTCCTAGCTTTCTTACAAGCTTGGCTGCATGGACATATCACCTCATTGCCTTCATCTATTTCCTGTCAAGTAGCTTTTGTTCAAGATCCTTCAGGAAAGAAAGCACTAATATATTATCAAGGACTTCTTGCTAATCTACCCGTTGAACATATCATTTGGAGAGCCAAGTGGTATAAAGCTCACTACCCACATCTATTCTCAGAGAACCGCATATACATTATCCTTATAGGGCTACATCAGAGTACGCCTTATGTATCGACTCAAGTACTCCATCAATTTACTCTTCATTAAGATCTATTTGATTTCTCCACTATTTATGGAGATGTCTACAAGCTTGATTACAAGACACCTCATTTGGTCTGATCTCAATTAACTACTCTTTGGGACAGTTTACACACTTGAGTATTAGGACATCTACCCCTAGTATCTACCAAGACACCTGAGACATCATCTCCTTATGATCTATGGATTCACAACCTTATATCCATACCATCGCCAGATTCAGTCATTAATTGTCCAAATAAGAAAATCTAGTTAAATGCACCCTCCACCTCACAAAGTGGACCATCTCAAATAGAGGCAAAGTTGGAACAAGCCCTTCGCGACCTTGCAACTGAGCAAACTCGACATCATTTGGCTCATACAACCCTTGAGGCTACCCATACTACCCTCAAGACTACTCAGGCATCCCTCGAAGCTGAATTTGATCTTCGTGTTGAGGCAGAAGTCTTAAAGGATAATCATCAAGAAACAAATAAAACTTTGCCTGAGCTTGTCAGCACCTTGAGGGGGGAACTCAATGATGTGAGGGCCTTGCACACCAATTTGGACACCAAGCTACAACGCATCAACACCATAGCCTTTTTCCAAACTCACTAGAGGCTAGAATGCGTTTAGAACTTACACAAACAAGTTTTCTCTTTGGGTTATGAATCAGTGGAAGCTCCACCACCACCTTTGGGACTCTAGACTATGCATTACTTTTTCTGTTTTATATAAAAAAGTCAATGTACCTTTATTTGTAATAGTTAATGTACTTTGTTTGCAATTGTTCCAAATGTATATATAATAAAGGAATTTTTGTTTTGTTTTAAAAAATTATGACTTAATAGTTCGACATGAATTCACTTGTATGATCTATCATTTGTCTAAGTATATGCAAAATTAAAACCCAAAACTCTAAAAAGATAAAATGATGTTCTTGTCAGCAAAATAGCGCCTCCTGAGACTAGACTACAGAAGAAGAAGAATGCATAATCTTACACCGTCATGGCAGGAAAAACTCCATGGACAACCAGCATCTCATCTATTAATGTAAATAGTCAATTCCATAAATTGTAAAATACATGGAGTGGTAGATTAGGCATGGCATGAGCACATTGCATATCTTATTCATGTCTGTAATCATC
>JAOXJP010172537.1:0-12642 GCA_025762735.1 Platanus orientalis
AAAAAACATAATTTTTGGTTGTGGCTCACAAAAACTGAGAGAGAGAGAGAGAGAGAGAGAGAGAGAGAGAGAGAGGAGTGAGCGGCTTAAATATGAGTTTTGGGTAACGGCTATTACTTCTAGTGACTGGCGCGTCAGTCGACGTGTAAGAAAATGAAAGAATATTTTAATTCTAGAAAAGTTTTTAAAAATAAAATCAAAA
Source organism: Platanus orientalis (assembly GCA_025762735.1). Lineage (NCBI taxonomy): Eukaryota > Viridiplantae > Streptophyta > Magnoliopsida > Proteales > Platanaceae > Platanus > Platanus orientalis. The sequence continues at coordinate 203 of JAOXJP010172537.1, forward strand.
TTATTATATTATAAAAAATTAATGAGATCACTTTTTTTAATACTCTGTCAAATTCTAAGTTCTGCCCTTCCATAGTGAAAGTCAAGGTGAAATTGGCTGGGTTCAAATCCTCTTAAGTGTAAATTTGCAGTAAAGTTGTACATATGATTATCCAAAACAAATTTCTAAGTTCTATTTTTAAATTTCTGCCGGCCCAACCAGCTGGCCAGATTAAATCCAGAAAAAGATTTGATTAAATCCAATGCCCTGCCCAGATAATAGCCAATTAGCACATCAGTTAGAGCATTAAATCATTTCATTTTGGTTTTACATAGCACTTAAAGCATAAATTTTCGTTATAAATGGAATCGTCCGAATTCAGACATGCAAGTGGATGTTTCTATAGGCATTTGAAGCCTTAGTCCATTATATAAAGTTGACATGTAAGTGGAGGTTTCTATAGGCATTTGGGGCCTAAGTCCATTATATATGGAGTCGCTGGCAGCATGTTAAAGCTCATTTTAACAAATGATCTTTTTAATGTATTCTCGAAATTGAGGTGCACATAAATAGTTCTAATGTTTAAAGACAACAAATTTGTATGATTGTCAGAAAAAGAAACTATCAAGGTAATTATAATTATCCAAAATGTTGCCTTCCCCTAATGCACTGGAGTGGTTTTAGGATCATTCAAGGTGGCTTTTGACTCTGATAAGTATTGACCTTAAAGCCAAAAGTCAGACAGGAGTGGAGAAGATTTCTCATTTCGTGTTGTTTGAATATGAAACAGGTTTTTCTTTTTATAAAATTTCATGACCTAAAAAAACATTATCCAATTAAGTAAAACAATCCAAAATCTTATTGTTTTGATTTCCTAATATATTTATTCAGTTTTTAAAATTTACATGGATATTGGGTAAATAAAAGGGCTTATTTATAGATAATGGTTTTTGAAAGAAATTTTCACATTTTCCATATTTTCTTTTTTATTTTTGATTTATTATGGACTTTTGGTATTACTTTCATGTATTTCAATAGAGGAATTTTCGGTATCAGCTGAATTTAATGTGTGGTTGACATGTCAACACTTGGGGTGTCCTTTGTGTGCCATGTGGAAATACGAATAAGCACATTGCACTGCCATATATAGCCTTTTGGTTGTTTCATACATATAAAGATTTTGAGTGGATGATTTAGATTTCTCTAACGTTTTTCCTCCGACAAACAAACCATTTTGAGGATTATTTTGTTTCCATAAAAGTTTGTAAATTTGTGTAATACGATAATGGAAGATTCTCATCTTTTACGTTTTTTGTTTTTAACTTATTCAACTAATTATTTACGTTTTTCCAACAATAGGGGAAAGATGACTAATTGGATATTTGTCTCTTTTTTTTATTTTATAATTTTCCCCTAATGAACTCTAGAATTTTACAAAACGACAGAGGTTGACATTTGTTTCTATGTTAACGCATTTTGATAATGATATTTTAGAATTTAGTGTCACTTTATTTTATTTTATTAGAGATGTTTATTGGTAGGGGAATTTCGAGGTTGCACACATTCCTTTCACATTTAATCATTTGTATCTTATCGTTTATTCAGTTTATCTAAAGTAAAGTTATGTTTACATACAGACACCATGAGTTTCAATTGAGTGACAAGGTAGGGTTGAAATAATATTCATAAAAACAATAAATTCAAACTTATTCAACTTCAAAAGTATTTTGACATTCATTCAATAGGCCATTTGGAATTGGTAATATTAAATTAGTACAAAATGAATGGAGAAGTTAAGACAATTAAGGCTTTAATTTCCATCATAAAATTATGAAGGTTCAATCAAGTGGTTGACCATCTTGCATTCTTCTATAATTCTGTATGTGAAGTCATTTTGTTTCTTATAGATTTCTTATATAATATTATTATTATCCTTTTTTAAGACACTAAGGATTGAATATATTACCAGATCTAACTTTTTTTTATTTAATATATTCTTGAAAGCCTACTAATGTTCAACTCATCTCCTAAAAAAATATGAATTTCATGTAGTAGTAATCAAAATTTTAGTGAATTTCATCAAAATTTTGTCAAAAAATTTCATTACTTTATGGTGACCAAACAAAACATCAGGAGATTATAAAACTTTCAAGAAGAAGAAGAAAAACACCACAAATCCAATCTTTTTCATAACCAATATTAAAGCTAAATCTATGGTTTTTGAAAGAAACTTTCACATTTTCACATTTGATGATTTTATTTGTTTATTTTTATATATTTTTTAGATTTATTATGGAATTTTGATATTCCATTCATATATTTATTATATAAAGCCAATACAAGAATAGGCATCATGTGGCTAAATTTAATGTATGCGTATTCCTAGTCAAGTACTATATGTCCACCTTGTGGTTGACATGTTAGTACTTGAGGGGTTCCTTTGTTTGCCATGTGGAGACATGAGTAAGCATTTCAATTCATTGCCATGTGTTACCTTCTATTTTTTATTTTTATTTTATACACATAGTTAATTAAAGATTTTGAGTGGATGACTTAGATTGTTCTTAACCTTTTTTCCCTAATTAAAAGACTATTTTGAGGGTTAGTTTGTTTTCGTAAAAGTTTGTAAATTTTGTAATAGATGTCTTTGACTTAGTATAGTAATGATTATTTACGTTTTCCAATAGTTTGGAAAACTTGCCTAATTGGATATTTGGTTTTCTGATAATTGTTCCCTAACGAATTCTAGAGTTCTGCAAAATGACAAAGGATACTGATTGTTAAGACATTAACATATTTTGCTAATGATATTATAGAGTTTAGTGTTATTTTTTATTATTTAGAAATGTTTAAGGTTTGATAGGGGGAATTTCAAGGTTATACACATTTCATTTACCATTAGTCTTTTGCAACCAAAATGTAGAATGTTCTTATCCTTGATTCAATTTATCCAAAATAAGATTATATTTACATACAGACACCATGAGTTTCAATTAAGTGACAAGCTAGCTAGGGTTGAAGTAATATACATAAAATAAAAATAAAAACAAATTCAAACTTATTCAGCTTCAAAAGTGTTTTTGAAATTCATTTAATAGGTCATTTGGGACTGGTATTATTAAATTGACACAAAATCGATAGAGAAGTTAAGACAACTAAGCCTTTTTCATTATAAAATTATGAAGGCTTAATCGTGTGGCTGGCCATCTTGCCTTCTCCTATAACTCTGTATATGAAGTCATTTTGTTTCTTTTAGATTTCGCATATGAGATTATTAGTATTCTTTTTAAAGATGCTATAAGGATTGAATATATTACCTTCTTTCTTACATAAGATATTCTTGAAGGCTGACTAATGCTCAACTTTTTTTCTAAAAGAAATATGAATTTTATGTAGTATTAATCAAAATTTTTGTGAAATCCATAATTATTTTATTTTATTTTTTTTTGCACTTTGAGGTGATGAAACAAAATATCAGGGGATTACAAAACTTCCAAATGTCGTTGAAATTTTGTCAAAATTTAGACAATATTAACAAAGTATCAACAAAAGTGTGCTTGTTTTCACTACTTTAAACATGAATTCTTCTACTCAAGCTAAAAGCCACCCAATAACCAAAAAAAAAAAAAAATAGAAGAAGAAGATGAAGATGAAAAAAAAGAAGCTAAAAACCATTGCAAATCTAGTCTATTTCATAACAAATATTAAAATTAGATTCTATGTTTTTTTGAAAGAAACTTTCACATTTTTTTATTTTATTTGTTTTTTTTTTTTTTTTTTTGGATTTATTATGAAATTTTGATATTCTTTTCAAGTATTAATTATATATAGTCAACAGATCTTATTAAATTGGAACAAAATGGATGGAGAAATTAAGAAAACTAAGTCTTTTTCTATAACTCTGTATATGAAATCATTTTGTTTCTTTTAGATTTCTCATATGAGATTATTAGTATCCTTTTTGAAGATGCTAATGATTGAATATATTACCAAATGTATCTTTTATCTTATTTAATATATTTCGGAAGGCCTACTAATGCTTAATTTATTTCCTAAAAAATTATGAATTTCATCTAGTAGTAATCAAAATTGTTGTGAAATCCATAAAAAAAAGTTTCAAAATTTTTGCACTTTGAGGTGATGAAATAAAAAATCAGGGGATTACAAAACTTCCAAAATGTTATTAAACATTCATAAAAAAATTAGAAAATATTAACAAAATATTGATAAACTTTTGGCAAAATTTTACTGATTTCATTGCTTTGAATGAGAACTCTTCTAGCCAAACTAAAAACCACCCAATAACCAAAAAAGAAAAGAAGATGAAGATGAAGAAAAAGAAGCTAAAAATCACCCCAAATTCAGTCTATTGCATAATAAATATCAAAGCTAGATTCTATGTTTTTTTTTTTTTGAAAGAAACTCACATTTTTATATTTTCTTATTTTATTTGTTTCTTTTACTATTTTTTTGGATTTATTATGAAATTTTTATATTTTTTTCATATATTTATTATATAAAGTCAATAGAGGAACATGCATTACGTGGCTAAATTAATGTTGTACTCCTAGTTAGCTTGATGTTTTTCTTATGTCTGACATGTTAGCACTTAAGGGTCCTCTATCTACCATGTGGAGATATGAGTAAGAATTTCACTACCATGTATTACCTTCTAGTTGTTTTATACAAATATTCATATAAATATTTTGTTGAGTAGATGACTTAGATTGCTCTTAACCTTCTTTTTTCCCTAACAAACAAACCATTTTGAGGGTTAATTCGCTTTCGTAAAAGTTCATAAATTTGTATACTATGATAATAGATGATGCTCAGGTCTTTAACTTATTATAGTAATGATTATTTTCATTTTCCCCACAATTGGAAAATGTTACCAAATTGGATATTTCATTTTCTAATAATTTATCCTTAACGAACTCTAGAGTTTTGCAAAACAATGAAGAATGATGTCTGTTAAAATGTGTACATATTTTTCTAATGATATTTTAGAGTTTGTTATTACTTTTTATTATCTAGAGATGTTAAAGGTTTTATGAAGAGAATTTTGAGGTTACATGCATTCCATACACCAAGTCATTTGTAGCTAAAAAGTAGAAGGCTCTTCTCCTTAATTTAGTTGATCCAAAATATGGTTATGTTTACATCTAGACACGCTAAGTTTCAATTGAGTGGTGAGCTAGGATTGAAGTAATATACATACAAAAAATAAAATAAAATCAAACTTATTCAACCTCAAAAGTATTATTGACATTCATTCAATAGGTCATTGGGACTAGTAATCTTAAATTGGCACAAAATGGGTGAAGAAGTTTAGAGTGGCTGATCATCTTGCCTTCTTTAACTTTTTTTATGACATCATTTTGTTTCTGGGATTTTTCATACAATCTTATTATTATGCTTTTTGAAGTTGATAAGGATTGAATATTTTACAAAGTGTAACTTTTTGATTATTTAATATATTCTGGAAGGTCAATTAATGCCCAACATATTCCCTAAAACATTATGAATTTCATAGAATAGTAATCAAAGTTTTGCAAAATTTATCAAAATATCAGGGGATTATAAATGTTTTTTTAAATATCATTGAAATTTCATCAAAATTTTACTAATCTTACTACTTTGAATAAGAATTCTTTTACCTGACCAAAAAACCACCCAATAATAATAATAATAATAATAATAATTATTATTATTATTATAATCTGAAAACCACCCAAAATCCAATATTTTTCTATAATTCTTTATTTTCTTGATTCTAGAGAAAAATCAAAAGTCCATTTCAATCCTATGTTTTAAATATTTGTGTAATTTTCATAACTAACTAATTAAAATTAAATTTTTGACTACCTAAATACTAATCTAGGATAAAATATAAGATAAATTAGTTATGCAATTTAACATCTTTGGTAGCCATTTATCTATTAAAAATAAGTGATAAATATTTGTTTATGTGATTAAATTATGATAGTCGTCTTGTATAGTTTTATGTCTTGAATTTGTAATCGTGTTTATCTTAATGTTGTTTGAGGTATTATTGAAAAACCTCATTGTGATTTAGCAGTGAAATAATATTTACAAATGTTTCATTATTTGGAAACACTCCAGCAAAATTTTTTAAAATTTTTCATTACTTTAAAGGATGAAATGTCCATTGAAATTGAATGTTTATTCCTTGGTAATAGTGTATTGATCCTAAGGCATTAATTATTGTTTGGATTAGGTATAATTGTAACACCATACTTATTTGGTGGTGCCGTATATATGGGTTGGGCTAGTCTAAATGGGTTTATATACTCTCAGGATTGGGTTTTGTGATGATACACTAATTGGCTCATGTAGAGGCCTTTAGCTTATTCCCAAGGACTAATTCCTTAAATGGGTGGATCTTGGGCCTAGTGTTAAATGTTAAGTAGAATCCATATATTTGTTAAATCAAATTAGGACCCTAGGTTCATTTAGAAAAAAAAATTAGGATATTAGAAAGTTCTATTATATGTGAAGTTTGTACACACACACACACACACACACACACACATATATATATATATATATTGATCAACACCTTGGTTATGAAAATCAAATTAGACTCAAATTATTCCTATATTGTACCTTTGCCATGGAATTGCTAATTTTAACTAGGATGTATATAAATTTCACCATAGCCAAGCTTTAGTCAAATTGCTAACAATGACCAAAATGTCCTTGAAGTCCACCAAGACATTTATGATGTCAACATATTTTTCTTATGACATTTCAAAGTAGGGTGTTACCTTTTATAATCTAGAGATGTTTTAGGTTTGGGGAAGGAAATTTGGGGTTAGGTGCATTCTATACACCTATAATCCTTTGTAGCTAAAAAGTAGAATTATCTTATTCTTGATTTAGTTTATCAAAAACAAGGGTATGCCCACATCATCAAGAGTTCATTTGAGTGGTAAGCCATATTGGGGAAACATACATAAATAACGCCAAATTCAATCTTATTCAACTTCAAAGGTATTTTTTACATTTATTCACTAAGTCATGTAGGGCATATAATCTTAAACTGGCACAAAATGAAGAATAATGGAGAAGTTTAGACAACTTAGCCTTTTCCTTTATTAGTTCAAGAAGGTTCAATGGAGTGGCTAACCATCTTCCATTTTATTGCAACTCTATATATGACGTGATTTTGTTATTTATTTATTTTTATATTTCTCATACTTGGAATTGTATATATTACAAGATATAACTTTTTATTTGTTTAATATATATTGGTGAGAACATGATCTAAGCATTATGAAGGAGTCGACAACAATCAAGAATGACTACTCTTATTTTCCTTGGCAGACATGTATCTTCTTCATTTAGTAATTTCACAATTTGTAAAATATTACTTTTAGGTTGGGAATCTTTGGACTAATGATCTTTTGATTCCACTACCAAGAAAGATGTGTAATATTTTGTGCTATCCCAAACAAAATATCCTAAATGATTGTAGATCATTACTACCATTGCTCTATTGATGCCCGATGCACCACCAACATTTATTTTAATTGAAGATGCTAGCTTGTAAAGTTGGTAAAGTTTGTGGATGTCATACCACAGGCTTGGGTTCAAAACTCTATCTTCACCTACTAATCAATTAACAATTAATGTTTACCAAAATGAAAAAAATAATAATTTAATTGTTTTTCCAAGAGAAATACATATAGAGTAGCTCACCATCTTACAAATTTGAGACTAGAAAGTGTTTATCTCATCTAGGGGTCTACAAATCCCCCCTAAATCTATTGAAAATATCATTTGTGAGGCACGCACACACAAGGTCTACTTATGCCCAATTTGTATCCTAAAAAAATCTGAAATCCACATAGCAGTAATATATTTATTTTGAGGCAAAAATTACTATTTGGATCTAGTAATATTGTTAGCATACTTCTTTGGTAAGGTCACCTATGGGTTGGCTAGTCTAAATGTATTTTCAAACACTATAAACTAGGTTTGGGCTACATAGACTAGCTCATGCATAGATTTTTTAGCTCAATTCCCTAGCATAGTTCAATAAATGGGTGGGTCTTTGGCCTAGAGTCATTAAATGTGTGGATCTTAGGCCTACTACTAAGAAGATAGTTTGATAAATCAAATTAGGGCACTGGAATTTCATATATCATATGTGACATTTGGAAATTTTAGCAAAATTATTATTACTCTAAGAAATTAAAAATTATTACAAAGGTATGTGACTTTTCAAAAATATTTCATATATATATATATATATATATATATATATATATATATATATATATATATTGTAATAAATTGGTTGAATTATTTTTCATGAAAGGAAAGAAGTATGGTAATATTTGTCAACCAATGTTCTCTTTCACAATTGGTACAATAATGGTCTTTTTCACAGGTAGGTAGAGATGAATATTTAATTCATTTTCAAATGGTTGGTGATAGTGAGCTATATAGGTTGTGAATATAGAATTATGTCCAATCCAACTTGTTGGGTTGACTACAATAAGCTGCACACATGTTATGGGTTTTGTTAGATGGAATTAAAACTTAGACTGGTATGATAAAGTGTCTACCTAGTACTTAAAGACAAATATTCATGGTTTGCAGTTTTGCATTAAACAAGTAGACCGAATTAAAATATATATTTGATTTGAATTTCAATTGGAGTGTAGCATTCTTACTGCATTAGTTATAATAGAATTTAGCCCAAATTGCACCAATCCTACATAGTACCAAAGCCAACAATCTTATCCAAGAAGCAACTAGTCAAGAATATAAATCACTTCTAATCATCTATACAAAATGGCTTCCTTTAAAAGATGATTAAAGGAAAACTACCCCACTCTGCCTAAAGCACTCTTTTGTCAGCCTTGTGATTCTTAAATCATCCATGGTGAGAGAAGCAATTTTAACTCTTGATGGTTGGTAACAATATATCATTTGTTCTAACTTCCTTTCATGCTTTGTTGATGAACATTCTCAGTCTTGGCAAGGGGAAAAATTATTAGAGAACAAGGTGATGATTAAGCACTCTGACCACAATCCAATAGGGCTATCACCTTTGCAACATGGATATGCAACATGTTTAATTATATCTCTAGAGCTAAATCCTTTAGGAACCATTGCATTGGAATGCTAGAAATAATTAATAGGCTCTAATGAAGATTGAGAATATGTGTGTGTGTGTGTGGTTTAACAAAAGCATAAAACTTTTAGAGTAGGTGAATATTTTCATAGAAAGATGGGGCGAATAAAAGAATGTCATCAACATATATCAAAGAAATAGAGAGAAGTAGTTTAAAATTTTGAACCATAGCCTTTTGAAAATATGAAAGAATCTATTTTTCAACTCGAGAGGCATTACGATCCATTGGTAATGCTTGTTTGGGAGGCAAAAGGCCATTTTAGCCCTATTATTAGGATGAATTTCAAGTTGCCAAAAATTCTACTTTCAAATCAAATTTTGAGAAGACTTGGAATTATATCAGATGTTGAAACAAGGAGGCTCTCTATAGGAGAGGGAACTTGAAATCTGCTAGAAATATATTCAAGGGTTGGTAATTTATTACCAACCTTAATTTATTCATAGCTTGTTCAGAATGCTTATAATATAAAATGCTTCAAATGCCCATTAAGAAGTTGTTGGTTCAATAAGTCCTTATGCTTTCAATTGGCTTAGTTCTTGGAGAGCCAATTCACAGTGTTTTTAAGACATCCCTCTATGAGAATGTTTGGTTTGATTAGTGTCAACTAGTTTGAAAGGTAACTTGACAAAAAAACAAAAAAAACAAAAAAAAAAAAAACAAAAAAACAAAAAGAAGAGTTAGTCTCAAGGGGATGGGGATGTTTAAAAGGGGAGTGAGACTCAGTAGAGCTATCTTGAACAAGTTGTGTAATAACGGGTTCAAAGGTAGTATGGCAAAGATTAGGGATGTCCATGGGAGGTGATGGTCGTAGCTAGATAAGGCTATACTTAACTATCAAAGATGGGAAAACTTATGCAGGATGTCAAAGCAATCAATAAATCTTTTCGAGTAAGGATAACATCTAAAACTTGATGTTGGACGGTGAGGTTGGGAGATATGTGGATAGATATGATTTTCCTAATTTTAGTGATTTGAAAGTGTTTCCCATTAGCTTTATAGAATAATTGTCGAATGGGATTCTAATATGTTGTAGGGAGAAGGCTTGGATTTAGGATGAAAGTAGAAACACCTAAATTAAAAAAACAATTTTAGGTACAAGTCAAGCAAATGGTTTGGGACAGATATAGATTCAAGTAGTAGGGGTAGGCTGGAGTAGGTATGGTAAGGGGTCAAGGGAGTGGATAGTTGCTTCATTGTCATTCTCCTTCAAGGGATCAAGATCATCATCTGAAGAGGATTCATAAGGAAGTTTCAATAAGGAGTCTGGAGAGTATTCATCCTTAAGAGAAAATTAAGACTCAATATACGAAAAGTTTGGCTTAGAATAAGATTTGGCTCGTTGGATTAAATGGGAAGAAGGAATGGGTTTTGTTTGGATAGTTTTTGCAAAGTGTCCTTACTTTCTACACATATAGCATTTATCGGTAGTTTCCCCCCAAAATTTTTTCTTTTTTAAAAATTTACATCTCAGTCTCTTCAATCCTTTTGAACTATGGTGATATTTTTGGAAATGTTTTTTCTTGGGGATTTTACAATTGCAACCCTCTTCGACTTTGTATTTGATGGATAAATGCTCGTCTATGCATGTATAACGTATTTTTCTTGCACATCGATTCTATTTTCTTGGTATTGCATAATTTTTCAAGGGCTAGGAGGGAATTCTAATAAATTTCTCCAAGAGTAGCGTTCTAAAGGGTGAGCTATTTATTGGTCATGAGTTATAGCTTCATTCCCTAAGGGCTTTGGCAATGAGTTAGGAAAGCTTGCTTAAGGTTGGGATCATCCATTTCATTAATGGTGTAGAACCCCTATGACATGTTGCTATAGTGTTTATCAAGCTCTTTCTTTTTAAATGAGCAACATTTCATCTTGAAAAACTCTTCCCATTTTTTTTTTATCAATATGATAGGAATGAGCTCCTAAAAATTCTTGGTGGATTATCACTAAAAAGGATTCAACTGTAGGGTTTTGGAGAGCCGAGAGTTGCCTGTATTCTCCTAAGTTCAACCACCATTCTCGGAGTTGTCCAAGTAATCGAGGAGGAACCTGGGTGATTATTGTAGTCTCAATAGTAGTTGACTTCTGTAGTTGGACTTGAGCCCAAGCAACAATTTGGATGTGGGAATATCATCTATGGTAAAGAATCAATTTTGGTCCGATTGAAAAGGATGGGGTTGGGGTGGGGATAATTGAAGACTTCTGTGTGGTCCTCTAGTTCTTGAACATGAGGATTTAGGTTGTCTTCTTCCATCATTAATGTAACACCCAGCATTCCACTTAAAGGGTAAAAATATAATTTTATCCTTACAAAGGTAAAAGTGTCATTTATCATGTTTAGACATACCAACAATGGTTTGGGAACCCATTGGATCAAGTTATAAGTGTAAAACCCGAGTTAAGCCTCAAACCTGTCAAGTTTGAAAGTTGTCCCATCCTTGCATTTAGGGTATTTTTGTGGGACCACTGACACAAATATAGAAATAATTAAAGGTCATGTCATACCTTGAAGGAAATATCTAGGAGTCTAATTTCCATTAAAACAAACAACATGCGATTATGAGCTTTCTAGAAGAAGTTATGCTGATTCTTCCACAAAGTGTCTGTGTTGATAGACCTGTATATTTGGTGCAAATTCCTGGACCCACTGACACCAATCCTGAGGGAGTTAGAGTCTAGGCCATACCTTGTTGGAAAGATCTTGAAGTCTAGTTTTTAACCCAATAAACGACACTTAATTTTGATTTTTCTACAAAAAGTTATGGCCAATCTCCCGTGGGTCATTTTTCTTGAAAAAAAATCTGGGGACTTTGGGTGTGTGTAGGCCAGTTGCCTGCGGGGTGGTGCGGTCAACCGCCGAGGGGTAGCGGGGTCGATCGGGAGTCGCTGGGGTCGATTGCTGACACCCAAAAATGAAAATTAAGTTGAGGATTTCACCCCTAACGTGATTGTGACCTTTCTAAAAGATTAGACTCGAACCCAAAATGATATTTAACCCATTTTTTACACCCAAATAGGGTTAGAAATGTTAGAGAGCTTAGGAAAGGAAGGAAGTTTCTTCCCTAATTGGGTAAGTTTCATATCCAACTATGGAAAATTTGGTAGGATAGCTTCATTTCTTCATAAATCTTCCTAGTTTCATCATTCTAATGTTAATTCTATATCATTTTACAGAAAATAGAGGGAAAGGAAAGGAGGTTCTTCTTCAAGATCTCTTTGAAAAGTAGAAGAAGAAGATTATAGTAAGTAGTTATACAAAACTTACTCTATTTTTGTATGTTTTAGGTTCTTAGAAGT
>JAOXJP010172548.1:0-12641 GCA_025762735.1 Platanus orientalis
TAATTCAGAGGCTGGTGCTTTGATGATGTTGGCATAAGACTAGCAAGTGTGGCACTTCTTTACATGTTGACAGCAATATGTTTCCATAGTCAACCAGTAGTTGCCTAGTCGAAGAATCTTCCTGGCAAGCATGAGCCCATTCATGTGTTGGCCACACTCTCCTCCGTGGATATCTTCAATGATGGTGGAGACTTCTGCTTCATCTACACATCTCAAGAGAACATGATGAGGGGACTTCTTGTATAGGGTCCCACCATGTAATACAAATTGAGCGGCTAATCTTCGTAAAGTACATTGATCATTCTTGGAAGCCATGGGTGGGAGAGTTTGATCTTCCAGATAATTCTTGATGTCAAGGAACCAGAGTTCCTTGTTCAAATAAGTGGTGATAATCTGGAGGCAATATGCTGGCTCATTTCTCTGCTCAATCTCAATTGGTGTCATGTCTGCCTCTTGAGGGATATCAATCATTGAAGCTAGTGTTGCCAAGGCATCTGTGAAGCTGTTCCATCTTCTACCAATGTCTTTGAAAGTCAGATATTCAAAGCTCTTGGACAGGATCTGTAAACATTCATGGTAGTCTAAGAATTTCTCCTCTCGGATGAACTAATCTCCAGTTGCTTGGAAGATGATAAGTGTTGAGTCCCTGTAGACTTCTAGTTCATCAATGCCAAGGTCAATGGTTATTCTCTGACCGATTATGCAAGCTTCATATTCAGCTATGTTGTTGGTGCATTGGAAGTGTAGCCTTACTGCAATTGGGATGAGGGTACCTGTAGGGGAAATGAGCATAGCCCCAATCCCGCAACCTAGTTGATTGATGGCTCCATCGAAGCACATCTTCCATCTGACAATCTTGCTTGATTCAACTTCAACACGAAGTACGTGTTCATCTAGGAAGTCAAATTTCAATGATGAAGTTTCATCTATTTATCCATCTGCTAGGAAATCAGTTATGGCTTGCCCCTCGATAGCTTTCTATGAGACATAGGTGGTGTCAAATTCTGATAGCATCATGAGCCATCGGGAAGTTCTTCCTGTGGTTGTAGGTTTCTCGAATAGATACTTAATGGGATTGATCCAAGAAATCAAGAATACTTTGTACGAAAGGAAATAGTGCCGAAGCCTTTTGGTGACATAAACCAGGGAAAGGCAGGTCTTCTCAAGAGGAGTGTATCTGGTTTTATAGTCAATGAAACGCTTGCTCAGATAGTAGATAGCTTGTTCCTTCTTTCCTATCTTGTCATGTTGTCTTAGCACACATCCCATGGAACAGTTGTGTACAGTCAGATATAGGATCAACGGGCATTCTAGCTCTAGGCAGACAAACACAGGTGGGCTTAGCAGATAGTTCTTGATTTTATCAAAGGCAACTTGGCAATCGTCGTTCCATTGGGTCAGAACATTCTTCTTCAATAGTTTTAACAGGGGCTCACAGATGGGAGTGAGCTAAGCAATGAAATGGCTAATGTATTGGACATGGCCTAAGAAACTGCGTACATCCTTTTATATTCATGGTGTAGGCATTTGCTTTGGCTTTAGAAGGGTTAACCTCTATGCCTCTTTCACTAATGATGAAGCCTAACAATTTGCCATGGGAGGCTCCAAAGATGCACTTGTTTGGGTTCAGCTTCAGCCTGTACTTTCTTAGTCGGGCAAACAACTTCCATAGATGTGTTAGATGGTCTTCTTTGTAACGGGATCTGACAATCATGTGTCTACATAGACCTCCATCTCTTTATTAATCATGTCATGGAAGAGGGCGATCATGGCCCACTAATATGTTGCCCCTACATTCTTGAGACCGAAGGGCATTACTTTGTAGCAAAACACGCCTCAAGAGGTTGTGAAAGTAGTCTTCTTTCGGTCTTCCTCGGACATTTTGATCTGGTTGTATCCTGAGAATCCATCTATGAAGGACATCATCTTGTGTCCGATAGTAATGTCTATGAGCACATCAATGTGGGGTAAGGGAAAGTCATCTTTGAGACTAGCTCTATTTAGGTCCCGGTAGTTTATGCATACTTGGACCTTACCATCCTTCTTGGGTACAAGGACAATGTTGGCCAACCATTGGAGATACTGGATAGACAAGAGGAAGCCTGCATCTAGTTGTTTTTGGATTTCTTCTTTAAGGGCTAGGGACCACTCGGGTCTTAGACACCTAGGCTTTTGCTTGATGGGATGAATGTCTGGGTTAGTGGGAAGCTTATGAATGACAAGGTCTGTGTCTAAACCAGGCATGTTTGCATAAGTCCATGCAAAAATATCTATGTATTCTTGAAGCAAATTTATTAGGGCATGCCCCAGATCTAAAGTGTTGGGGTCCCAATTTTCATAATTCTAGGCATGGTTTCTGACCCAAGATTGACTTCTTAGAGGTCATCTACCGATGGAAGGTTTTGGTTCTCTTGGCACTCGAAGGCCTCAATCACCTCATTTGGCATTACCTCTTCATCATTTCATTCTTCCTGTTGCTGTTTTGAAAGTAATGTTTTTTTAGTATGAGCTTATATGAAAAAGGGTATTTAATACCCGAGGTGCAACTAGACTTGGAATCAGCTCCAAGTTCCCTACATACCCGATGTTTACGCTGATCACAAGCTTAGTAAAGTTTGTTTAGCTAGGATCAAGTTACGCATAGTTCTAGTCTCGGGGTGGACCAAATTCACATTTTTCTTTGAAAAGAAGTTGAGCCTGAAGTTACTTCTCGGGTTGCCTACATACTTGACTTTGAGCATAAGTGCTTTAAAAACATCGGTTGTCAAGATCAACCCGCACGTAGTTCTTTGACTCACAAGGGTAGAGAAGCAAGAGAATTTTTTTTCTATAAAAAAGTGATTGGGCCTGAAGTTGTGTCTCAGGTTGCCTACGTAGCCCTTATAAGTGCATTGGTCAAATGCTTTGACAATTAATGAGTCATTAAGGATCAAGTCAACGTAGTTCTTATACAAAGGGGCAAAGAAACAAAAAAACTTTTTGAAAACATAAACTGGAGTAGAGAGTGGTTGACTCTTCCTGGCCTCTTCTCTCAATCAATCAACTCATCACCTGGTCTTCATCATTGATTGTTGTGAAGTTGGATTGTCAGATCTACTCGGCAGCTTCCCCAGGCACCCATGTTTCCGGCATGTTGACCTAGTTAGGGTCAAGTTCGTCTAGGTCTAACTCTCCACTTGAAATAACTACTTGCAGTGCTTCCATGACATCACTTGGGAGATAGAGTAGACTTAGAGGAGCTAGGTTCTCCTCCCTATGTTCTGAGGTGTTAGGGTTGAACTTTCCCCAACCTCAGGGATGGACAACTTAAAGCTGAACAAATGGGTATGAGGAGTAGCCTCGAGATGGTAAGTAGAATGTTGACTAGTGATTGGAGGGGGAATGACGAGTGGTTCTATTAGTGTATATTCTGTGTTGAGCTGGGATAACATTGTTTAAATTGGTGTTTCAGTTGGTAGGGGTGCAAGTCTTGGGTAATCCAGAAGCAGGTATAAAGTGTTGTGCAGCCTTGCAGTCAGCTTTCTTCTTCTTGTTCTTCTTGAGAAGATGCTTGATCAATGGTTTAAACCCTAAGCTTGCCTTGTGTGGCACTCTGATAGCCTTGATGGGGGTCTTTCTTCCATGGTGGAATCAACAAACAGGCAGAGGCAGAGTGGAAAGTAAAATTGATAGAGTTCTAGTGAATGGAAAGTAAGTGAATTTATTCCCAAACTCAGGTGCAAATTTCTTGCTACCAAGTGTGTCAGATCATTCACCTAGCCTAGTTAGCACTCAGTATGGAATCTGTGGAAGACCAAAACCATTCAAATTCTTTGACATGTGGATACAGGACAAGGATTTTATGGACGTGGTGAGAGAAGGGTGGAATATTGATGTAACTAGGAGTCCTTTATTCCAAGTTACACAAAAACTCAAATCTGTCAAAAATAAATTAAGAATTTGGAATAGAAATGTATTTGGCCATGTAGATGAGAAGAAGGAAAGATTGCGAGAGGAGATGTTTAAATTGCAAGATGCATGCAGGTTAAAACCTGATGATGATAGTTTGGCAGAGAAGGAAAGGGAGGCTACAAAGAAATACAGTGAAGCTTCAAAAGTGGAAGAAAGTTTCCTAAGGAAAAAGGCAAGAGTTAAATGGTTGAATTTGGGTGATGAAAAAAATGCTTTCTTCTACAGAAGCATTGTGCAAAAAAGAAATAAGAACAACATTAGACATATAATTATTGAGAATGGGGAATACTTGGAGAATGAAGATGAGATCCAAAATGAAGCTAAAAATTACTTCAAGAAAATTCTTGCACCTCCTTCAGTTCATAATATTTTACAGGATGACTGGATGCTTGATAGGAAATTAAATGAAGAACATGGAAATAGTTTGGTGGAAGACATTACAAGTGAAGAAATCAAAGAAGTAATTTGGAATGGTAAAGAAGGCAAGGCACCTAGGCCAGATGGTTTTACATTGTCTTTCTTCAAAGCGGCATAGGAAGTGGTGGGATTAGAGGTTATTAAGGTCATTAAGCATTTCTTCAATACGGGTAGGATATTGAAAGAGGTAAATTCAACTTTTATCTCTTTAATACCAAAGAAGGTAGAGGCATCTTCTTTCAATGACTTCAGGCCTATAGCACTCTGCAATCTACTATATAAATTCATCAGTAAAATTCTTGCAAATTGCCTGAAGAAAGTTATGAATAAATTAGTGCAGCCGAATCAAACTGCTTTCATAGAGGGGCGATCCATAGTTGAAAACATCCTTCTTTGCCACAAAGTTATCAGAGGATTTGAAAGAAAGAATCACACTTGGGCTGCAGTGATGAAAATTGATCTCTGGAAATATTATGACTCAATCTCCTGGAATTTCATCAGAGCAGTTTTGGTTAGAATGGGATTTCTTGATAAATTCATGGGATGGGTGATGGAGTGCATCTCATGTCCTAAATTCTCAATATTAATCAATGGTAATCCAAATGGGTTTTTCCAAGGTACTCGTGGTCTGAGACAGGGTGATCCAATATCTCTATACCTCTTCTACCTTACAATGGAAATTTTCTCTCCTATTCTTAAAAAGGAAAGTGGTGCGAGTAATATCTCTCTTATCCCTAAATGCAAAGGCATAAAACTATCTCACTTATTCATTGTGGATAACCTAATGATTTTTTTCTGGAGCTGATGATATCTCCTTAAGAAACATTAATAAAGTTTTGGAAATGTTTTCAAACATTTCAGGACTCTATGTGAATAGGGAGAAATCAACTCTAATTTTTGCAGGTATATCGGAGGAGCTAGAACATCAACTATTGGGACTTACAAGGTTCTCAAAGGGACACCTTCTAATGAAGTACCTAGGTGTTCCACTAGTGGCGGGCAAGCTATCCTATCATGACTGTGGGCCAATCCTGGATCGAATCAAAGGAAGATTAGCAGGTTGGAAGACAAAGCCACTATCTTATGTTGGGCAACTGGTGCTTATTAGATCAGTTCTATAAGGATGCTACTTATATTGGACTAGTATTTTTGGCTCACCTGGAAGAGTGTTTAGTGAAATTGACTCTATGTTTGCAAGATTTCTCTAGGCAATTCCTGATCTTTCAAGGAGAATGCATGTTATGAACTGGGATAAGATTTGCAAACCGTACATAGAGGGAGGACTAAACATTAGAAGAGTTAAGGAGATGAATGGCCTAGGATCCATGAAGCCCCTGTGGTGGTTAATCCCTAACAAAGAAAGCTTGTGCGTGAAGTGGATAAATGCTTAATATCTTAAGCATGAATCCATTTGGATAGTATAAAAACTGGCTGATTGCGCGTGGATATGGAGAAAATTTTTGAAGGCAAGGAATTTAGCTGAATCAACTGTGACTACACTAATCGGCAATGGGCTTAGAACCTAGATTTTGGCTTCCTAAATGGCACACAGAAGGCATCTTGTGCAAGCTATATGGGGAAGATGTCTATCAAGAGGCTAACCTGGGAAAATACAGTACGGTTTCTAGCATCCTCAATGAGGAAGGATGGCAACCGGGGGTGATTGTTTGGAGGTGCTGAGACCTACATGGAATTCCATTAATGGCTTGGAGAAACTTCCAACATTAGAAGAGGATAAGGTGGTCTGGACAAGTTTGAGTAATGGAATGTTCTCATCCTCATCCGCATGGAGGCTGACTAGATCTGTAGGAGACAATGTATAGTGGTGGGATGTGCCTTGGTGTAACCGTTTTATACCAAAACACAACTTCGTGGTATGGAGAGCCTTGCTTCAAAGGTAACCAACACAAAGCAGTCTGTGCAAACTCAAAATAATGAATGTATCTTAGTGCTGCTTTTCCTAGAACAACAGGGAAGATTTGGACCACATATATTTTGAATGCACCCTCAACAAAGGTATTTAGAATATGGTTTTAAGGAAGATCTACCCCTGATATAGAAGACCGAGGCCTCTAGCTATGGAGTGTGCTTAGATTAAGAGCAACTATAAAGGGGATTCAGCCATGGCCACTATTGGAAAGCTATCCTTTAATGCTTGTGTGTATCATATATAGAAGGAAAGAAATCGACATCGGTTTGTAGGGAAAAGTCTGAGAATGGATATGATCATGGATAATATTATATTTAATGTTCAAAATCGAGTTTGTGATCTCCAATATGATCAGGGGCAAACTCCATTGCACCAACATATTGAAGCTAATTGGGAGCTAGAAATAAAATACTAGAAGCCGAAGCTCAAAGATGTGTAGTTGGATCAAATCGCCAGTTGATGGATGGGCCCTTTCTTGTCATGGCTCAATCACTCAAATCTGGGTACGGTATGGGGGTTTATTTAGAGATCAATTGGGATTTCCCATAGTTGCTTATGTGGGGGAGGCCTAGACTCAGAGTATTCTATGGCTAAAGGTTTATGCTATTATGAGACGTATTCTTTCGGCTATAAATAATGGATGCACTCAATTGTGGATTTCTTTGGACTCAAAAATTAGGGTGAATGTGCTAAACGGAAAACAAACTGCCCATGGAAAATCTTGTGTTTAGCCTATCAAATTTGGAAGTTGGAAACTAACTTCACAGTGATTAACATTAATCATGTTTGGAGAGAAGCAAACCAGCCAACGGATATTCTAGCTTCTTGGAATATTGGTCATAATGAGCAAATCATCTACCCTGAAGCTTTTCCCAGGAATTTGAAAGATGTAATCCTTAGAGATTCACTCAATATACATACACTAGGATGTAATCTTTTTTGGTTTTAATACAATCATTACTTATCTAAAAAGAAGAAGCTTTTACAGTGGTTTTGCCAATTTTTGGATTTTTCAATGCCTAAAAGTAATAGCCCTAAATTACAGGCATAATGCTTGAATTTTCAATCTTTTAAAAACTAGGCATTGGCTTAAATTTTAGGCGTTAGCCAAAAATTCAAGCGTTAGGCCTAAGACCTAGAATTTCATTTTTTGAACTTTTTTGTTTCTTTTGGTTTCTTTTAGACTTTTACTTGTTCTTGAACATTCTTAGTTTGATACCCCATCAATTGACATCGTCTATGGGAAAAGGCTTCCTTGAGAACCTAAGGTCTGCATGGTTGAAACCAAGTCGATGACGGCTCAACATGACCCTAGCGTCAGAGTAGGCGGGCAAGAAGCCTCCATCTAGAATGGAGTACACCGCAAAATTCCACGGGGGGTTATCCTCAAGCAGAGGATCCAGGGGTTAATTACAAGTGTGCAACTACTGATGGAGCAGAACTGAGAAATTATATAAGAGCTGAATAACTAAAGAGGAGATCCTGACAACTAGGATGTGGGACAGCATGGACCTCACGCCCCTTTAGTCGAAAGCCATGATGGTGGCCAAAGATAAGAAGACAAAGCAGGAAGCGCCATAGCCTATCGGTTCAGGGAGGCGAGCCAACTTAGAGAAATGGTTCATACCCTTGACCTTTGGGAGTAAAGGATGGAGGATGTAAGCAAGGAGATGGTGACCATGAAGGAATCCATCAAGGAAAAGCCCCAGCCACCGTCGATAAATTGAGTCAGATGATGGACCATCCATTCACTCTGGAGGTAATGGCTCTACCACTTCCCGACAAGTTCAAGCCACCTCAAATGGAAATGTTCAATGACGACAAGGACCCTCTCAACCATTTAGAAGCATATAAGACTCATATGAACCTCCAGGCAGCCCCCAATGAAATCATGTGTTAGGCCTTTCCCAAGATAATCAAAGGGTTCGCCCGAGTTTGGTTTAGTCGGTTGAAGCCCAGGAGCATCTTAACTTTTACAAAGCTGAGTCAACGATTTGTTAGCTACTTTATAGGCGGCCAGAGACACCAGAAGCCTGCCACCTACTTATTGAATATCAAGCAAAACAAAGGAGAGTCCCTCTGGGACTACATGTCCCGGTTCAATAAAGAGAAGCTGCAGGTTGACGATGCTAAGGAAAAGGTGATTTTGTCTGCACTCATGGCGGGGCTACTGCTCTCCAAGTTCCTCTTCTCTCTTTCAAAAAATCCCTCGTCTTGCATGGCCAACCTCATGGTGTAGGCGTAGTAACACATGAACACTGAGAACACCCTCAGCACCCAATGAGAACGAGACGTCAGGGCTAGCTTACAATCGTACAAAAGGAAAAGAGAGCAACAAGCTACACAGGAAGAAAGTGGCAGTCAAGGGAGAGAAGGAAATGACAACCACAGGGTTAGGCCCCAGGTCAATCTCCCATAGAGCATGTTCCAGAACTACACCCCCCTAAATGTGCCATAGAGCAGGTATTTTTACACCTCAAGGATGACCCAAGCATTAAGTGGCCCGAGAGAATCTGAGCCCCACCAGAAAAGAGAAATCACATCAAGTATTGCCATTTTTACCAGCATGTCATCCACATACACTTTGACGTTCCTCCCAATCTAGTTTTTAAAAATCTCATTGACTAATCTTTGGTAGGTTACTCCTGCATTCTTTAGCCCGAAAGGCATGACCGTGTAACAATAAAGCCCCCAGTTGGTGACAAAAGTCATTTTCTCCTGGTCGGACTCATGCATTTTTATCTGGTTGTACCCTAAGAATGCATCCATGAAGCTAAGGGTCTAGTGGACAATTGTTGAGTCCACTAGATTGTCAATCCTAGGAAGCGGAAAGCTATTTTGGGGCACGCTTTGTCGAGGTCGGTGAAGTCAACACACATACGCAACTTCTCATTAGGATTTCATACCATAACTACATTTACCAACCAGTCGAGATAGTGGACCTCCCTCATGAAGTAGGCTTTTAGTAGTTTCTCTACTTTCTCTGTGATGTACTAATTTCTTTCTGGAAAAAAGTTTCTCTTCTTCTGCTTGATGGACCTCAACGTCTAGTTCACATTGAACTGGTGTAAAGCTAACTAGGGATCTATCCCTGGCATGCCTTCATGTGTTCAGGCGAATACGTCTCGATTCTTGATGAAGAAGCTTTGTAAATCACCTCTTGAAGTCTTCCGGTAGGTCTGCCCCCACCTAGGTCACTCGGTCAGGCATTATTAAGTCAAGGATAATATTCTCAAGTTATTCTCCTAGTTCTGCCACTACCCGGGTCCTTTCATCTCAAACTTCTACATTGTCGATTGTCATAGTTTTCTTTGGGGTTGACTCCCCTTTGAGTGAGGCAATATAGCATTCTCTGACCGCCACCTAATCCCCCCTGACTTCCCCGACTCCTTCCTCAGTTGGGAAGCACATTAAAAGATGGTAAGTCGAGGTGATTGCCCTCAGTCGATTCAGTGTCGGCCTTCCAAGGATTACAGTATAGGTAGAGGGGCAATTGACCACCAAGAAATCAACTACCCTAGTGACTTGTTGGTCACCCGCCCCGATAGTGACTAGCAAGCCTATGATTTTGAGTGGGAGCAGCTATCACCTATGAATCTAATCAAAGGCATTTAAACGGGCATAGGTTTATCCATTCTGATACCCATCTGGTCAAAGGCTGGGAGGTAAAGAATATCTGCCGAGCTCCCATTATCAATGAAGATGCGATGCGTGATGTAGTTCAAAATGACTAACTCACCACTAACGCGTCATCATGCAATTGACTTACTCCTCAGGCATCCTCTACAAAGAAGGTGATGAGGGGATGCTTTGCCTTATGATGCTTTGTCAGTCTTTTCATCATCATCATCTGTCAGTCTCTTTTTGCACGAATATATCTCACGTGTGAGCTTCTTGTTGACTTGGACTCTCCTCCCCTAGTAAACCCACCGGCTATCACCCTAATCTCTCCTATCAGTCCTTCTAGCTTTCTCTCCTCCCGAATAGGAGGGTCCTGACGGGTGTCTTCACGTCTGTGGACATCAGCGAAAGACCATCCCCATTTTGGCTCGTTGCACTCTTGGCACTTTGGTTTAGTGATGGGGTTTTGGTTTGCAGCTGGCACCTCCTTGGAAGGAAGGATTTGGGCTTTTATTCGGAGTCGCCACCAACTCGGGGTTAACCGACTAAGTTGGATGTCGGCCCTTCTTTTCGGGGAAAAGAAAGAAAACTAGACTTGGAAGTCAAGGGTTCAACTCCTAGTACTAGTCTGGGTTCTTGAGATTAAGGTAAGTGGTTTGGTTGCATTTGGGGAAGGTGTTAGGTACCCCAAATACCCGCCTTTTTAGGGCAGCTTCTCCCATTCATATGAGTCTTGGGTTTATGTTCATAATCGTGCTTTGTTGGTTGTGAATTTGGGTATTTGATGTTCTTTTATGCAAATTAGAGGTTTACTAGATTTTTCTCAGGCCTAATGGTTGTTATAGCTCTCAACGCCTGAATTTTAATTCAGGGTGAAAACAGGCGTCAACCTGTGAACAGTCCATAAATTGTTCCTAATTTTGACCTTTTTCCTACAGGAGACCCCTCGAGGTTTTGGTCTTTAGAGAGATGATTGATCCCTCTAAATGGATTATTATTGGCCTTTTTAGTTTTTGGAATCAACCCTAGGAAAAGGAAGAGAAAAGAAGAAAGATAATTTTTTTTGAGTTACAGGCCTAATGCCTGTTTTTCATCTCAACGCCTGTTTTCCATATGCCTGAATTTAATTCAGGATGAAACAGGCGTTGGGAGACCTGACCAAGTAGGCACTTTAGTGCCACTGTTTAAGGTGTTTGGAGGGGTCCCAGCACTGTGGGACCCTGAGTTAGGGAAAGAGGATGTCTCCTAGGGTTTTACTGTGTAACCCTAGGGGTCCTGGGCTTAGGCCACATGGAGATATGATCTCCCAAAGTCGTCCATTTAGTCATCTGTTACAGGCCTAACGCCTATTTTCTAGTCTGACGCATGTTTGTTCAATGCTTAAATTTTATTTCAGAAGAAAAATAGGCATTGCGTATAAAACCAGCAGCCATATAGGGTTTTTGGGCTACCCAAGTGGGGCCCAGAGGAGTGGAGCTTCTCCTAGGTCTTACGACTAACCCTAGGGCAAACTCATACTTAACTAATTTTGAAAAAAAATGTTTTTAAGATACAAGCCTGACGCCTGAAATCCATCCCAATTCCAGAATTCCTGTCCAATGCCTGATTATTGAAATCAGGCGTTGGAAAGAAATAAGGGCCCACAGAGGTGTTGATGCACAGGGATGGGTCTCATTCACTAGAGTACGCCTTGGAATAGGTTCTAAGATAATTAGGGCTCCCTAGGGTGGGTCCCAAAATCTCAACACATAAATTTATCCCTGATGCCTATTTTCTCAATGCCTATTTTTTAATTCACAAAAAAATAGGTGTTAGTTACTGGGAGAAAATCCAGCAACTGGATTTCTCGATTTTAGAGCCTTTAGGGTTTTAAAAAAATCCTAAAATTAAGCATGCTTATGATAGATATACAGAGGAATAACATATAAAAAATTAAGCTCAAAATTATGTACGGATTATTCAAAATAAAATTCACAAATATTCCTACAAATTGGGTCTCAAAGGACCAAGTTTTTTAGGTCTGTTTAAGGGACCATTTTGAGGTCTTCCACAGCTTAAAAAATTACAAAATTAAATACTAAACTACCTCTATATGTTTATTACAACATAGTTAAAATTTGGCTCAAGAGGCCTTGTACAAAATTCAAACTAAATTCAGCACTAAAATAGGTTAAAAATAAGAGCAAGATAGAGGTTGTTGAGCCTCTACCTTGTACCCGATTTAGAGTAGTGTTCTAGCATAAATTAGGCAGCATAACAATTGTTAATTGATCAAAAGGGAGGGAAAGAACATAAATTTGGATAGGGTTAGGCTTACCTAGCTAAGGGTTGGGGGTGAATCCAAGCTTTTTCCTCTTTTCTTCCTCTTTTCTTCTTTGATTTTTGGGTTTGTAGTTATCAACCCTCTTCACCATGAAAATAGCCCCAATTTGGTGGAATGGATGGTTGGATTAGAGATAAGGATGATGGGGATCAAAGGAGGGGACGATCTCTATCTTAGATGTAGTGTAGTACTAGGATTTTATCTAAATCTAAATAGGTGGGAGGCTAGGATTAACCCATGTGGAAATGAGGTGGAGAGTGGGATGAGCTTGGTTGCAATGAGATTGAGGGTGGGGATGGGTTTATGCTTGTTTGACATGGAATGGTGAGGTGGAAGGGAGCATGGGAGATGCCTTTTGAGGTAATCCCATTTGCTACCCTTTTCAAGGGTGTAATGGTG
>JAOXJP010172559.1:0-12641 GCA_025762735.1 Platanus orientalis
CCAACCACATGCCATCAAATGGCATCTCCCACTCCCCTTTGTCCACCTCACCTATCCAAGTGAACTAGCACACTAAAATACCAACCCTCCACATCATATGCCCAAGCTAATCTTGGCCTTTCATTCAGCCAAATCACCTAGCACAAAACCCATCAACCCTAACCACCGATTTTTGGATTAATCCTAGCCCTACACTCAACACTCCCTAAAACTAATCCCCCCCCTCCATTCTAAGCAAGCACTAGCCACATATTGATTCAAATTGGGGCTATAAATAGCCCCAATTTCGTGCAGCCCTGGGTTGACCCTAAAAAATCCTAAGAGAGAAAGGAAGGAGAAGAGAAAGAAGAGAAGGAATTTGCAAACCCTAGACTACTTGACCTAAAGTAAGCCTAAACTCTATCCAACTTCATAATCCTCATATTTGTATGCTAGTTTTATAAGTTGTTATGCTGTCCAATTAATGTTAAATCATTGCTTCAATTCGGGTTACATGGTAGAGGCTCAACAGCCTCTACTTGCTTTTATTTTCGAGCATGCTTTAGTGTAGAAATTTTTTATGAATTTTCTATAAATTTGTTGGATCCCAAATTTTAGTATGTTATAATAAACATATATTACTATTACTAGATTTAATTTTATGATTTTAGGAGCTGTAGAAGGCCTTGAGATGGCCCTTTAAACAGACCCCAAAATCTAGGTCTTTAGTGACCTAGTTTAGTTGAATATTTGTATTTTTTTTGTTTAAATTTTGTATGCATGATCTAAAGCCTAATTTTTTATATGTTGTTCTTATATATGTTTTCTATCATCATGCACAATTTCACAATTTTTTCAAAGCCCTGAGGGCCTCAAATTTGAGAAATCCAGCTGTTGTAATGCCTGAATTTTATGGAATTAAAATTTAGGCAACGAACAAATAGGCGTCAAGAGTAAGATCAGGCGTTAAGATCTAGGACCCACGTCAGAGAGCCTTGATTATTCTCTAGGCTTGTCTTATGGCTGCTATAGCCTCTGAAATTCAATCATGTGCATGAGCACCACTGTGGGCCATTATTTTCTTCCCAATGCCTGAATTTAATTTGAGGCATTAAGAAGGAAATTCAGGCATTGGAGTGAATTTCAAGCATTAAGCTTGGGTTAAAAACCATGTTTTTCAAAATTGGTTAAGTGTGTGTGTATCCTAGGTGTAGTGCTAAGACCTAGGAGAAACCCTACCCCTTTGGGCCCCATCTGTGTGGCCAAAAAACCAAAGTTGGTTGCTGACCCCAACCCCCAATGCTTAAATTTCTCTTGAATTAAATTCAGGCATTGAACATTCAGGTGTTAGACCAAAAAACAGGTGTTAAGCCTGTAATAGATGACCAAGTAGCCTACTTTGGGAGATTGTATCTCCACCTAGACAGATGTCATGTCCCCCAAGGTTGCATAGTATAACCCTAGGAAACTTCCCTTAACCTAACCCAGGGTCCCACAACATTGGGACCCCCCAAACCATCCTAAAAGACCACATGAACATGCTGATTCGATTAGCTCCCAATGCCTGAAAAACAAAATTCAGGTGTTAAGCCTGAAAAACAAACTTTGGGAGATTGTATCTCCACCTAGGCATTGAGACAAAATTCAGGCATTAAGCCTGAAAAACAAAAAAAAATATAACTTCTTCACTTTTCTCCCCTTCATGCTAGGGTTGAACCTAACCCTAAAGAACCAACCCATGGACAATTTAGAGGGGTCCACCATCCCTTTAAAATTCTAACCCACAAGGGGTCTCCTGCAATTAGAATAGGTTAACATAAAAGACAATTCTTGAATTTCTCAGGAATCAATGCCTAAATTTCACCCTGAATTAAAATTTAGGTGTTGAAAGTAAATTCAAGGGTTAAGCTTGAGAAAAATCCAGCAAACATACAAATCAGAATTCATAAAGCATGGGCATTGACATATTTTAAGACTTGTGTGAATGAGAGAAGCTGCCCTAAAAGCCGGGTATTTGGGGTGCCTAACACCTTCCCCAAGTGCAGCCAAACTAATTACCCTCAATCTCATGGAATGTAGATTAGTATTAGGCATTAAACCCCTATACCTTCGAGTCTAGACTTCTCTTCCTTAAAGGGGAGAATCGATGCCCAACTCCGTCGGTTAACCCTGAGTTGGTGGAAACTCCAAGTAAAGCCTAACCCTCACATAAAGGGGTTAGCAACCTTTCACACATTAGCATCGCGTGCCGAAGAGTAGGCCTGGAAACCACGGGCGGGCGGGGGCATCGAACGCCTCCCCCCGGACCCCGATGTCCACAAAATGGCGACTCCACTGGGGACTTATTTAATCTCCACATGTACAAGTCTCAATTTATGTCAAATACATGCTTTCACATGTCTACTTGCTTTCTCACAGGTCTACTTGCTTTCCCACATGTCTACTTGCTTTATCACATGTCTACTTGCTTTGAATTAGACTTAGGTCACTTCATTAGTTAGTTAGGATAACATTCCATCTTTAACATTTATTCAAAATTTCCATGCATAGGATAGAAAACATGCTCACTTAGCTTTAGGGCAGCTTGAATTAGTTAGTAGGACTAAGCTCACATTTACCAACTTGTATGCAAACATCTCTGTTATTTTATACTTTACACAAACTGAGTTAGAGGACACGACATTGCACCAATACATCACTCTCATGAGCCCTTATCTAGGTCATTACCAACCAATGGACCAACATTGGATCACCACATAGGATGGGAACAACGTTTGAGCAGTTACTGCTATGTCAGCACACCCATTCTGACTTATCTAAGCCAGTTACCACTCTATGATCCAATCTTTTTCGAGGAAGTGTTTCGACTGGTACACTCATATTTTAGAATCTTAAGAAAAACATGCATATTTAGTCATTTTTAGGTAAGAGTTCTTTAGGCTACACTAAATAGTTTAGAGGTCTAGCTTTAAGGTTTGTTTGTCATAATTTTGATTGATTACTTGCATGATTGACTAAAAGGAACCAGGAATTCATGTCCAATATTACAAAATAAGTCCAAATTATTTTTTAGATAATTAAGTTCAAGTTTTACCTTCTTATCTAAGTTTGGGTATCTCTCATCCCTTTTTGCATAATATATATAATGTGATGACATAGATTGCATAGACATCTCATAAATAGAACAAAAAGTAAACCAAACCATAAAAGAACAAAGGAAAATGAATAAATAAAAGTAATCCTCAAATAACCAAAGTACATAACCAATCTGAGTTCAACATCATTTCAACCAAACAAAATAAAAGAAGCCTCCAAAAGGCCTAAGTCATCCAAGGTTAAAGTAAACAACCCATCAAAAAGTGTTTGAATACATCCCTTAACAAATAAAAGAAACAAAAACAAAGTCCAAACCCTGAGTCAATCATTAGAGCTGCTACCTATATGCTCCATTGTCCCCTTCTTGGCCACATGCTTCCCCCTCTTAGAGTAAGAATGGCCTCCACCCCAACAAGAGGCATCAGTACCACGAACTCCGGAAGCACTCCGTCTAGTCCTAAGAGGACTATCATCTGTCTATAGAGGAGCCACCTCCACCACATAGCTAGGCACTAGTGCCACATGCACCTCAGGCTCTCCCCTAACCTCAATGAAGGGCATCTCAATGTCCCCTGCATCACCTCCTATATCCCTTAGAATGGGAATCTATCTCTGTAACTGCAAAAAAAAAAAAAAAAAACACACACACATGTCAGAACCTTTTAAAAAGAAAATGCTCTTAAAGAAAAACAAAATAACCCTACTTCATAACCTCCCCCACCTTTTCCCTATGGCTCGCCTTTAGAACTGCAACCTCGGTCAAGTGGGGTTGGTGCTTTTGCCCCACCAGGGCAAAGCACCTCGCTAGTTTTCGGAGGGCACTCAGGTACACCTCCCTAGGAACCTACAGTAAGTACACAAAGCTTTGTTAAAAATTTAAAAAATGTATGAGTTTTAAAACATCACTAAAATAAATCAAACCATACATGAGTCATCACCTCAAGGGGGCACCTAACCCTCAGGGAGCTCGGGGCTAGGTAAGGGCTCCTCACTGACCCCACCCTTGAGGTCGGTCATACTCACCACCTCTAGCACCATCCCTATCAAGTCAGGCTCAATAGGAGGGACCTTCCTCTTCCTTCTCCTTTGAGTAAGAGGTGCCGGTTCCTCTACAGGCTATGCTGTGGCTGCCTACTACAGTCAAACAAATCAAAATCATCAAAACATTTAAAAAAAAAATAAGCAGAGTAAAATAAATAAAATTTTGCAAAAAAAAAAAAAATGAAATCAAACTCACCTGGGCTTGATAGGGCCACCTAAAGGCCAGCAAGATTGAGTGGCCCACCACTCACTGTAATCCCGGGCCCAGTCTAGGAAAATTGAGGCATCAATGCCTATTTCCCCTCTACCGATCTCTCCCTTAGTGTTGATGACCCGTGGAGGCGAGTGTGGGACCATGAAGTCCTCCACTCCCACCTCGACCTGGAGCCAGCACCTCTCCCTGAGATACATGGTGACCTCATTAATTGCCACTAGGACAACCCTCTGACGAGACCAAGCCCAAGCTGAGGTTTGGTCTAGCGTAGCCTCCTCCCCAAAACCCATCGGGTCTAGGGGTGTCACTTGACCTGCACAAAACCCAATAAAAGTTAGATAATGATTTGCCAAATCAATTAAACAAATCAAAGCATTGTGTACTTACCTAGTCAGTTGTCAAAAGGTCCAGCTCTCGTCGGAAGGTTGAGATGGGTTTGCTGACCTTGTGGTGGGAGTTTGAGACCTTTCACCTTGCTATATAAGGCAAGGGGAACACCTCTTCACCCCTCCATGTGGGGGTCAAAGATGGAAAGTGCTCGTAGCACCACACCTGCAAAACAAAAAATAGTTCAAAGAATTAGTGCTATCAAGATCAAATAAAAAAGAGCAAATAAAAACAAAAGACAAAAATTGAAAGAATAAAAACAAGTCATACCTCCCACAAGAAACATAACCCCAAGAAGGCATGAGGGCCCTACCCGACTGAGATCTCGTTAATGTTAGAGTACATCCACCCGAGGGTGGACCTACCCCAACTACGAGTAGCCACTAGATCTAGCTCCTCCAATGCTGACAGCAAGTGGAAGTATATCATGTCGCTCCTCCAATAAAAGATAGAGCAAGCCAACATATACACCAAGAAAGCATGGGTAAAAAAGGCGATCTCTTTTGGGGGACTCTAATTGGTAGGCCACACATAATCCTTCTCGAACCAGGAATGAAGGACATCCTTAGTTCCCTTGTAGTATGCCATGAGCTGGGGCCCTATGCATCGAGCCGCCAACTCTAGGTCGAAGTCATCCGAGCTTAGTGGAGGCGTGTCATCCATAGAAAGATCGGTCATCATAAAAAATTATATTGGAGGTAGACTGATCTCACCCATCAAAAGGTGGAAAGTAGGCGTGACGGGAGACCACCTCTCAGCTAGGGCCATCAATGAAGCCATATCTGCCTTCAGCATAAGCAGGCTCAGAAAAGGGCCAAAAGCCATGGCTCCCACCTAGTCCTAGACATTGGAACACATACGTCCCCACAAGGCTAAGATCCTAGACCAAGAGCCATGACGCTCTACCTTCCCCCTAGTCTGCAAGATAAAATATGTAAAAACATGTTAGAACAATGTTTAGGGATAAAAAGAATTTAAAAAAAATCAAAAACTGCAATTCTGTCTCTCAGGCCTAACACCTGAATTTTAGGTTGATGCCTGAATTTTTTCCAATGCCTGAATTTCAGGTTCACGCCTAAATTTTCAATGCCTATTTTTTTAAACATTGAAAATTTAGGCATTACGCCTGTAATTTAGGGCAATGATTTTTCAGGCATTGGAAAATCCAGAAATCAATAAAAAAACTTGAAGAAAACCCTATTCTAAATGATTCCAAAATAAAAAAAAGGAAATTAATTACATTCAAATGATTTTAAACATAAGAAAACAAAGAAATCTAAAAAAATGTGTAAAATTAAATAAAAACATTAAATCTAAAACAAAGCATTCAAAGAACAACAAAAATTCATAAAAACAAGAAATAAATCCATAAACAAATCAAAAACTTACCTCATCTGCAATCAGGTTCTTCCACAATGCCTTCTCTTGCACCAAGAGGAGTGGGAAGTGGCAGCTTAATCCTCCTTAACTCATTGTAGTTGAGGTAAAAGATGGATTTTTCGGTTAAAATTAGAAAAAAAGAACACTGTGGGGACTTTCCCTCTCGTTCGTAACTGAAAATTGTAAGTTGAAACACAAAAAGACCAAAGACTCAACTGCAGGCCTTTTAAAAGTTGTAACTACTCTCAACACCTAATCATGCTTCCAACACCTGAATTTTAATTCTATTAAATTCAGGCGTTGAGACTAAATTCAAGCGTTAAACATTTTTTGCCCGAACTAAAATTCAGGCATTGACACAAAATTCAGGCATTAGGCTTAATTTCTGCAGAACATTGCTTTCTACTGTGAAATGACATTTTTAACCCTATGCTCATGCTTGTGCTTACAGACATGGATCACAGACCTGTGCAATTAGATTCATACTCCATCATCTCCACAAACTTTGTAAATATCCTAATTACCCTTCTCCCCGAAGAACGGGAAGTTTGGAAGAATCAAAGCCGGCTAGGGGCAACATTGACCTTAGCACAAATCAACTTGGATTGGCTACTGTTAGAGGTAGCCATTTCATTTTGGGACCCATCATCTATGGTTTTCTGCTTCGGAGAACAAAAGCTTACACCCACTATCGAGGAGCTCGAGTCCCTCTTAGATTAGGAACATTGTCTCGGCTTCAGCGTCATCATCCCGACCCATAAGCCTAGTTACCTCATAGGCTTCCACGCATTGGACATTTCTAAGGCCTCCCTACCTAAAAAAGTTATGGGAGAATACCTTTACTGCCCTTTCAACCTCCTATTAGAAAGATGTTGGAATAAAGTTGGTGATTTTGCCGACCCCATTAAGTTCAAAGCATTTACCTTGGTCGTCTTAGGACAACTTTTGCTATCACATAGCCGTCATCATATCAATATTGTTCTACTCGATATCCTGAGACAACATCTATAAAAGAAGACGCTCACACTTAGAATCATATCTAAGACTATCTCTAGTCTCTCTCATTGTGCCCAACATCCCAAAGATCGATTATATGGTTACCCAGCTTTCTTACAGGCCTGGCTACGAGAACACTTGTCTATCCTTCCAGCCTTCTCGACTTCTGTGTCATGAGACCTAACTCTAGCACAAATCCATATCAAAAGCCGCCCCTTGCCAATCAAAACAACCACATTGGGTTATCAAAGCCTACTCGGTGTTATGCCCCCTGAACAAATCACTTGGCGAGTCAAATGGCACAAAGCATGCTACCCACTTCTTGCGACTAAGGACCACACATACATGGTTATCACAGGAGTCCACCAGAGCACTCCTTATATACCTATATGCATCCTTCGACAATTTGCTCTTAGGCAAGATCTCTTCGATTTCCCCATGGTCTTCGAAGACATCTTCAAGCTGGACCATCTTACATCCAACCATACGCGGTCTACACTAGCCACCTTATGGGATAGCTTGCATACTAGAGTCGCACGACATCCATAGCTAGTATCCTCAAAATCACAGGTCATGACATCTACTTATGAGCATTGGCTTTTACACAAGGCCCCTCTACAGCCTGCTACACCTACAGCATCCGCTTCTTCAAACAAGAGGTCATGCACCAAATCAACATCTTCATTATATATAGAGCTTTCTCACACTCAATCCGAGTACGAGCAAGCACTGACAGACTTAATTGAGGAGAAGGTTCTACATGCCCAAACCAAGGCTGCTTTAGAAGCTGAGATACTTGTACATTCAGAAGCCGAGGTTTCACGTGAGTGCACCCAGCATTGGAAAGAAACCCAAGTCCAGCTCATTCACTCCCTAAAAAGTGAGCTCAATGACAGTAGGACTTCCCACGAAGATTTGGGAATCGAGATGAGGTGTAACAACAACATGGCCTTTCTACAAGATCAACGGATACAATTATGAGTTCATGCACTGAGAAAACAAATCTTCTCCTTAGGTTACGAACCAGTGTCACCTCCACACCTCCTCTCGTGGTGCCTGATCTTTTGATTACATTTTATGCTTTCCTTTCTGATGTATTAGGGTAAGTACCCCCTCCTTTTGTAAATCATTTCCGATATGTATATATTGTATAAAGTTTTGCTTCCAAAAATTTTCATAGTTAATTAAAGGACATGAATTCACCTGTATGATATATGCACTTGTAATGGCACGTGGCTATCAATTGTGAATGAATGTAAAGAATAAACCCTGCAAAGTAATAACAATCATACCCTTTTTCTTTTCAAACTCAATTAAGTAAGCTATAATTGCTCCCCAAGAGACTCGACTACAAAAGAAGAAGGCACAACGTGGCAAAGCTATGGTCGATAAGTCAATACCTCCACCTACAAAAGCACTACACCTCTTACCATCCCTAAGGCATCTTCGAGAAACCCACCTCATAGTAGAATGGGCCTGAAGATACCCTCTCGGACGGGTTCAAGTCTAAAGTGAAAAGATTAATGGGGGACTTCATGTCCCGGCATGGTTGGACATCCACCCCCAAACCTCTCCACCACCTCATAGCCAGCCTAACACCAATGAGTAGCCTCGAATTCCTACACTCATTGAGTTTGAAAAATTGATGTTTGAATACTTATTGAGGCAAGGAGGGCCTCATATCCAGAACACAATCTCCAAGCCTCCACCACCTCCCAATATTGTTGAGCAAGCTCCACCATATGGCCGCTCATACATATAGGGCCCCATCTATGTCACGGCCCCACTCTAAGCCACAACCACATACATACAGCCAGAACATCGGGCCGCCTTCAACCTAGAAGAGCAGTATGGGCCGTCAACATCAAGTAGAAAGGGGAAGGAGAGCGTTGCTCCCCCAAAGGATAAGACTAGTGCATAGCTAGCCAAGCTCGCAATAGAGGTAGAATTGATGAAAGGGGGTAGTTCCCCATCTCTATGGACTTTGAGGATCTCTATATCCACTCTGGGGGTGTACTACTACCAAACTTTCAAATGCCAAGTGTCGAGAAATATGATGTGACCACCTGCCCCAATATGCATCTCCACATGTATTGTAATGCTATGTTCCAATGGGGTCATGATGAGCGTATCTTGGTCCAGATGTTTGGCCAGAGTCTAGAGAATAATGCAGGAAAATGGCTAGCAAGACAAGATAAGTGCAACATTAGCATATAGAGGGCCCTGAAGTGGTCATTCTTCAACCATTATAAGTTTAATCTTGAGATGCTACCAACCTAGGAAGAGATTGAAGGGATGAGACCCGTCACTGGAGAGATTATTAGGGACTTTGCCTATAGGTGGAGATTGAAAACCTCTAACTTAAAACACCCTATGCCAGAGGACATGATATCCACCTTTATAAGGATGTTGGGTTCCACTTACCAGCTAATGCTCTTGACTGCTTCATAGAGCAAACTTTGTCAAAGTTGTTGATAAAGCCGCAAAGGTAGAGTTGGCCATCAAGGAAAGTTTGGTACAAGATGCATTGCTCGCCCTTGCTAGTTCCACTAGAACCATGCCGAACAAGGCAGCCGTCACTTGATCGGAAGCAAATCTTGTATAAGCCATCAAGGTTCCCCAACCCAGTCAAAACAGCGGTCATGTTCTGCCTCCGCCACAGCTGATCTAAAGCAATCCAGTAACCATGAACATCATTCCTCCATAGTAGTTGTACCATCCTAGATACCCGGGTGTGCCCAAAAAAGAGAAGAAAAAGAGAAAATTCACCCCATGCCCTACTCCTACAAATATATCATGGAATACCTAGTCAAAAAGAGGTTGTTGCAACTAATTGACATGAGACCTCCACCTTATCCCCTGCTCTACCGCTATAATCAAGCAAAAAATTATGAATACCATCAATCCCTAGGGCATACCATCGACAAATGTTACCGTCTAAGACACGACATCCAAGACGTAATCAATGAGGGTAAAGTATCATTTGACCCCAAACCCACCAATCCTCTATCAAATTTAAACATCATTCAAAATCCACTCCCTAACCACTAGCCACTAAAAGGGTTCAACATGATCGGTCTCACCATCACCCAATTCAATCCCTTTAGCTACATCACCAAGATCTCAGAGCCCAAGAAAATCATTTTCTTACCCGACACTAACCAAGTGTCTACCCTGAATGGACACTCCCCTTAGCCTATTTCCCTCCCAAATATGAGCATCTTCTTGCACACATGTGGGATATGGCCCTAGATAGCCCAATAACAATCCTTACCCCTGACATCAACATGTACAAATAAGGTTCCGCAACCCATGACCCATTTTCATCCCCTAATATCATCCCACCACTATCACTATATGCCCAACTCACTGATCTTTCATCCCCTCACCAAGTCATCAACATCCCTCCACCTACCGAATACAATACCTACTAAACCGAGTTCCTCTAGGCTACCTAGTTGGGGAAGTGGTAGATCTCAAGCTATCAAATGATGAGCTGGAAGGGCTCACCACCTTCATCACCCAGTTAGGCAGAGTCTCTTAGCTAGTCACATGTCTGCATCCCAAAGACAAAGGGAAAGAGAAGATGATAAAAGAAGTTAAGACAGAGGTACAAAAATACACCAAAGAGGCAGAGGAAAAGAAGGAAAATGAGATTTTTGAAGCAACAATTCAGAATCTCACCTGTTCTTGATAGATCAGTTGTCCAAAACGCTAGTACAGGTCTCTATCTTAGGCCTTCTACTGACATCAGAATAGTGCAGAGAGAGATTCTTGAGTATATTCAGAAAGTCTTTTGTGGATGTCTCAATCACACCAAACAGGTTAGAAAATATGGTGGCCAAAGTATCAATGCCACAAATCATTACATTCTCAAAGGATGAGATTCCTGAGGGTGACACCGTGCCAAACTGAGCCATCTACATCATGGCCCGCCACTCAAACATGTGTATTCCCCTGATTTTGTAGACAATGGGTTCACCTTAAATATCTACACCAGGGATACATTAGACACATTAAGAGTTCCCTCAGACTATGTGAAACCCAACCAATGTGATATAAGGGCCTTCGAAAACTCAGTCAGTTGTGGCCAAGGAGAAGTGTACATTCCCCTAGTGATAGAAGGGAGAATGTTCTAGGTTCAGTTTCAAGTACTGAGCATACCATCATCCTTCACAATGTTGTTGGGAAGACCGTGGATTCATTAGACAGGCATCATCCCATCTACTCTCCATCAGAAAGTGAAGTTTATCATTGTTGATAAGGTCATCACAGTACCGGCCAATACAGAAGTGATCATAATGATAGGGAAAAAGATACTGGGAGTCCGAAACTTGTAAGCCCCAAATACCTTTACCTCGTACCAATTCAAGGTTATGCATACAGAGAAAGAGGTAGCAAAGCTAAAGAAGAAGGCTAAAATACTTCCACCAAAGTTCCACATGATGGCCAAGATGAAGTTTGACCCGAGCAAAGGCCTAGGCAAGTTTTCCCAAGGAAGAAAGAACCCCATCAAAGCCATTAGAGTACCTTACAAGGCAGGCCTAGGGTTCAAACCTATCATCAAGCATCAATTCAAGAAGAACAAGAAGAAGAAAGCCGGCCACAAAGCCGTGCAACACTTTGTATCAGCTTCCAGATTGCCTAAAACTTGTACTACCCTGCCGACTGAACCACCAGCTCAAACAGTACCACCCAAGCTCAACACAGAATATACACCAACAGAACCAATCATCATTCCCCCTTCAATCACCAGTCATCATTTTGCTTACCACCTCAAGGCTGCTCCTCACACCCATTTGTTCAAGTCTAAGCCGTCCAACCCTGAGGTCAGGGAAAGTTTAACCCCGAACACCTCGGAACATGGGGAGGACAACCCAACTCCTCTAAGTCTACTCTCTCTCCCTAGTGATGTTATGGAAGCATTGCAATCAGTCATAGTGAGTGGAGATTTAGACTTACAAGAGCTTGACCCTGACTAAGTCAACATGCTGAAAACATGGCTACCCGTGGAAGCCACAGAGTGGATCGGACAAGCCAACTCCATAGCAGTAGAGGATCAGGACCAGGTGATGGATTGAATGATTGAAAAAATAGGCCACGAAGACCCGACCTTACTCCACTCTTGTTTAAATTTTCAAAAGTTTTAGCCTTTTTCCTTTTCACCATTTTGTGATAAGAACTACATAGACTTAAGCCCTAATGACTCATGAATTGTCAAAGCATTCGACCAGTGCACCTATAAGGGGTACATAGGCAACCTAAGAAACAACTTTAGGCTCAATCACTTTTAAAAGAATCTTTTTATGCTTTCTTTACCCTTGTAGTCAAAGAACTATGTGCGGCTTGATCTTGACAGACCAATGTTTCAAAAGCACTTATGCTAAAAGTCAAGTATGTAGGTAACATGAGAAGTAACTTCAAGTTCAGCTGCTTTTAAAAAATATATATAAATTTGGCCCATCCCGAGACCAGAACTACGTGCGACTTGATCCTGGCATAACAAACTTTACTAAGCTTGTGATTAGTGCAAACATCAAGTATGTAG